>CM064326.1:60041859-60326859 GCA_032595735.1 Pelochelys cantorii
CAACAACAAAAAATCCAGACACCGAAAAGCCTGCATGGATAAACTCTTCCTCCCTGGCTTGTTAGAAGTTAGTGTTCCAGTGGAATAATTTCCCCTCTCCCAAATCCCTTTCCACTCTGAAAAGAGGGTCAATGAGACAATAATATATTTTACCTATAAAAGTTAAGGGTCTTGGAGTTCTTTTTAAAAAAAGGAGGGATATACTATATTTGTTGTACCTTCTGATTCCAAAATGGTGAAGGAATTTTGTTCAAAATTTTTCAAACATCTCCCAAAATCACCTTTCAGCAGAAGCCAACCATAAACATTTCAGTGAAAATGTAAGTGTTTCAAAAATTTTAGTTTTCATTCCAACCACTTGCTTTTATGTACTGTCAGCAACCTTAATTATATAGCTCATTTTTAAGTATGGGTCCAAGCCATCAAGGCTGGATCCAGTGTTCTGTTTTAGGACCTTCTGGTATGTGTTTGTAGATACATCTTATATATGGTATCCCCATTTATGCTTAAAATAACCCTCTTGGTCTGCTGTACGGTTTTGTTTTGTTTTTTTACTCTAGGTATGAAGCACCACATAATGCTTTACGCTGTGGAATTATGCTGAGGGAATGTATCCGACATGAGCCACTTGCCAAAATCATTCTTTTCTCAGAACAGTTCAGAGACTTTTTCAAGTATGTGGAAATGTCAACATTTGACATCGCATCTGATGCTTTTGCTACATTTAAGGTAAATTATCTGATGTCTTTGGGAACTTTATAATGTTGTGTTTAAAACATCACTTCTTCATCACTGGCTTTAGACTGTTAGATGTGGTAGAATGCACAGGGATTTGGTTTTTCTTTCTAGTAGACAGCTTTCTTTACTGTTGGGTAGAGAGGACTAAATTCATCTCTAGTCTGATTGTGACAGGATTTATAGTTGGGATGCTGTCAATCCAGAGTCCTTAATTTAATTGAGATTTCTATTTCTTTCTTGTCCTTCATCCTGACATCTCAAGACATTTTGTATAACCATTTAAAACTAAAATTAACCATATCACATATATAATCCCTTAAAAATATATGGAATTAATCATTTAAAGTTACTCACGATGTTCCTTACTTCATCTTATTGCTCTGAGTTACTGCTTACTTACTGCTCAGCCATAATTAGTAGATCTGTGGATTCAGAGCACCAAGTAGATTCAGATTTTAAGATTTTAATCCCTGCAATTTCTTGCATGCAGACAGGCTACTACTACACCCACACAGAGCCCTAATGAAGTCACTAGAACTTTGCATGGATGCAGCTTCTGTAACGCACAATGAATTTCAGGGTTACGGCCTAAGAGTGATTGCTATACAGACTCAGGTGACTTGTTCTTAGAGAATTTAAAACAAAAAGAGAATGAATTATTTAAAGTTCAGGAGCCTGAGGTTGCAGCAGACTTTAGGTTTTTATTTTTTAGAAGCAGAGTTAGGCAAATATATATACACACATACATACATACACACATAACATAAATTCCACAAATATTTGTGTGAATAGTTAAATGAACCACCTTTGGCAGTGTTCACAAAATTTTGTTTATGTACTAGATGTTAAAATAACTCCTGTCTGTGCTTTAGGTACCCTTTTTGCTAAATTTAAAATAATTACAAAGCCAAAACATCAGCATGCTTTTTGGAGTATATTTTGCGAATTGGTTGTTGCATTGATCTTATCATAAAATAGGTATAAATCATCTGACTAATGTGACCAGTCACAATGCAGCAGCACAGTCAGCTAGCAAGAGTCAACGAAATGAATGAAAGCATTGTTGAATAATTTTAGTTAATAACAAGGAGGAGCCAGGATCTTCTCAACGTGGCAGGCCCATGTAAGGGACAGAAGTAACTGCTGTTATCTGCAGTGCTTCCATATTCTTGGAGGAGCAGGGAGGTTAAAAGGAGGTAGAATCCAGACTCTGTTCCCCTCCTCTGCACCTTTCTATGGGGTGGGCCTGACACACACAGACGAAAAAGATGGCAAGCTACAAGAAAAGCCTAAAACCATTCTAAAGGGATGTAGTACTGATTTTGAGTCCCTTATATACTGGATTGTTCAAGGAGGTATTCTGTGTGATGGAGGCAGAATATCTTCCAATGGTCTCCATACCCCTTTTATTGTATGCTTTGTAAATAAATGGCACAATCTAGTTCATACTGAGTGCTCACATTATATGTGGAGGTTTATCCTCACAAAATCCTTATGGACTAATGCTTCTGCTCAGATGAATAATATAAATCTTAACCAGTAGAAAAGACATCACCACATATTTGAAACAGCAATAAAAACAGACTGGAAGAATGACTGTCAGACACTTTCAGTCTAGGCACTGTGACTGCAACAGGTAACAGATGCTTGTGCAGAAAAATAATACCAGTCACATAATAAAGCAGATTGTGCCAGCTTTTACCCAAACAAAATGCATTCATACCATTCCTGAAGTGGTTTACATGGCTAAACACATAATTAAAGAAAAACAACAGGACTCTTCTTTTGCATGACCATCCTGCATAAAAGGCTGACATGTTGATTATTAATGCCACTCCCCATAAAGGTGTTAAGAGATTGGTAGCACGAGTAATGGAATAAGGTTCATGCTCTAAGGACTTTAAAAAGTAGAGAATAAGGACAAACAAGAGAAAGGACTTGAAACATCTTTCCTCTGATTGACATCTCTGCCACTTGGCTTCATATCTTTCATCAGATTATTATAGTGTCATGGATTAATAAATTTTAGTCAGTCAGCTATTTTGTGTCGCTGACTTTGCCTAAGTCTTTCTTCTAAGCAATTCTGTGGGTTGCCTCCCATAGCTTGTCTTGGCTTTGAAGTCTCAGTTGTGAGCTCTGATAGCAGCAATGGGAAGACTCACTGGAAAGCAATACCTTCTCCCCCAGGTATTTTTGGGGCCTTCCAAAACAAGGTTGTCATTGGCTTTGACAGGCATAACATCTGGTACCATCATGCACATGAAATGGTGGTGAAATAGAAAATGCTGTTTTACCATGGTGTGTATTCTCATATTAGAGTGTCAAAGTGGGTGAGGTAATATCTTTGATTGGTGGTGAGAAAAATAAGTTTTCAAGTTACAGAGAGCTCTTCAGGCCTAGTTTTGCACTGTTCACTGAGGGTGTGTCCACATAGCAAAGTTATTTCAGAATAACGGCTGTTGTTCCAAAATAACAGTGTGAGCGTCTATACAGCAATTCCATTATTCCAAAATAATTTCAAAATAACGGACGTCTTATTCCGACTTCTCTAAACCTCATTCTAAGAAGAATAACGCTTATTCCGAAATAGCTATAGATGCTCTCCTTCTGCTATATTGAAGTAGCCCCTCACCAGGGCCATTCTAAGTTATTCCTCATGGGGCTCTAAATCGAGATAGCACGTCTACATTAGGGAAGCCTGTCTTGGACTAATTTCAAGGCTTCCCTTCAGTGTAGACGTGCTATTTCGAAATAAGCTATTTCTGAATAACTATTCTGGATTAGTTTATTCCAAAATAACTGTGCAATGTAAACGTAGCCTGATAGTGAATGTACTCAGTCAGAATCCTGGCTGGCAAGTAATTCAGAGATTAGTCCTTATGACTGTTACCATCTCAAAAGAATGAAAAACTTGGCCAAGTTTTCAAATGTGCAAGAGAGTACTTGGGTCAGCGCAATCCTTTAAAAAAAAAAAAAAATTAGGTCCGGCAATACCCTGTCAGAATGTGGATATAAATTTGCAATGCCCATTTAATACATTCTTAGAGAAATAATAAAAAGGAACACCCTAAGCAGGGCACCAGCTTCTTCAAACACATGTCTCCCTTCCCCACAAATAGAGGGTTCCATGCGCTCATTTTCTCCACTGCTTTGTTCACAGAAGGTTCCCTTTGTTCTTTCCTCTTCATTAGTGTTACAATCATTTGAAAAAAAGAAGAAAAGAAGTATGACTAATTGCTCGGGCAGGAAACTGCAGTAATGCAATATGGTCATGCAGTTGGTGCCAGGGACTGCAACAAAGAGCACTTTTGAGTTGTATTAGGGTCTGAAGACTGTTTTGCTCCAGTATATCTAGCGGATACATGTAACTTGAAAGCATTTCTAATACACCCTGACTGGAACAAAGATGCCACATGCACCTGTACTGGTCAGTCCTAGGACTGCAGTACAGAGATGCAGCAAATTTTAACTAATGGCCCTGCAAATTTGTAATTCATGAGACTAGTTTAGACTAGAGAAAGAAGCTGGTGAAAAGTTGCTCTGTGATTATACAGTACTTACCATGGACATCTATATGTACTTTGCATGTTAGGTGAGGGTTGTAAAGACGAGGAATTCATACATATTTGTAGGTGCCATTTCAGTCTCATTTTATCTCTCATGGTTTGTTTTCTTCAGTTTTCCTCAATGTTAATGATACTTCACAATGCAAATCTGTAACAGTGTACAAAAAAAAAATCTCTTCCTGTCATTCTAGAAATGGGGAATAGTGCTGCATCTTACATCTGAAGGTTTTAGGATAAAGGTCAAGTTGGCAAATGAACTTAGTAGGGAAGTGCATCTCTAGGTTGGATTTAGATGTGAGGGGAGGGAATGGCAATAAGTCTGGATGTGGGAAAAGAGCAATGATAGGCAAGGTGAGCTGGTAATGGCTTTCAGAGGCCAGAGGAAGGGTGATGTGGAGCTGGAGAGGCAGCATGACGGTTAGCTGTAGCAACTACTGTGAAAGCAGAAATCAGTGTTGCTAACTCTTACAATATTCGTGAGAGTCCTGTGATATTGATAGTTTCCTTAAGTCCCAGTGTAACCGCCACCAGGCGGATTTGAACCTGGGATCTCTGGAGCTTTCTATAGCCTCTACCCTTTGAGCTAAAAGCCAGCTGGCTCTCAGCCCGTGCTGTAGAGGTCTCTTGGTCTTATCTGTTGCTGAGGTCTAAGTGCCACTGCATGGAACAGTGAACCACACTAGGTGTGTGGGTTACACCAGCTCCTGATTTTTGTGTAAGTATGTGAGTTTCTGCATTTTTTAAAAAAGTATTTAGCCATTGTGGTTATTGGAAAAAGTTTGAAATCATGACTTGTCTTTTGAGCCCTTAAGGTGCCATCTAAAAACAACCCTAAATCTATTATTTTTAGAAAACTTCTTGACCTTTTTAAGCTAATTTCATTATTTTGGAATGAAAATAACAATATTGAGGGGGTGGGTCTGAGGCATGTTTTTTTAAGATTTGGAGACTAGCAATGCTAAGAAATTGGAGAGGTAGGTCAAGGAGAAAAGATTAGCGAGCAACAGATTATCAAACCATTTCAGCACTGACTGAAGCACTGCAACTTTTTTATTTACATGTCTCCCGAAGCAAAAAGAAGTCTTGTTGGGATTTGCTCCCCTAGTCCCCTGTTAAGTCTTCTTCTAATGAGAGGCGGTGGGTGGCTGAGGTGGATCAAATATAGCCAGTATAGTCCTTGAGAAAAATTTGTTTGCCTGTTGAATTTAAGACGTAGGAACAGTTTGGTTATTCTCTGTAAAAATTGCCTAAGAAAGCTGGGGGAAAATCTTTGCAATGAGATATTCTTCTAAATATAGATATGGTTCTGTTTTTCCTTCTCCTCTCAGTAGGTTTTTGCTGTCATAGAAACAAGTTATTTCTTTCCTCTTGAGAAGCTAATTAGAAACATGATGAGAGAAGCCTTGGATATAATTACAAGAAACTCTAATAGAGAGTTCAACTCACCAGTGCAAGGCACATCCCAAAACCTGGTGTTAATTTTTACTGTCCTCCCTTGAAATATTGAGTGGAGTAAAGATTGGCTTAATGGGAGTAACTTCTTGTTCCCGAGTGGTCAGTGAAGCCAGATTTCCAATACAAACCAGCCCTAATAAGCAATAAAGAAACTTGAAGTTGCTATCCATCTTTATCTCCAGCTAAATATCATGATACTGGAACTATTATATAGGGAGAATTCCAAGTGAATATAGGTACAGCAACATCATTTTACAAAGGCATACACATGCCTCAAGTTTTTAATGGCCAATGAACTACTTTGTGGTCAAAGAGAAGGTGTTGTCTTTTGGTCAGGCATGGGGATGGGATTAAGATTTCCTGGATTCTATTTCTAGCTCTGCCATTAACTTTTGGTGGAAGAAATTCACATTCTTTGCACAGTATTAGAGTGATCAGACTTTAGGCAGGGGAAAAATATGGGTGGGGTGGTTAACAATCTCCTTTTCTGTTAACCACAAGGCAGGCCATAGGACAAAGCACTTTGGAGCTGCATTAAGGACTGCAGACTGCTGGACTCTGTCATATATAATTAATGGACCTATATAGCTCATGGACCCACCAGCTGAGAGGATGGCAGGATTTAAAAATATGTTTGTATGAATAGCAACATCCACAGACATGCTAAATAGATGAGAAAATTATGAAGCACATAAACCTTCATGGCTCAGAGTATAAGTCAGCTACTTACTACCTGAAGTTAGGAGAAACTTTTCCTCTGTGAACAGTTATACCATAATTGTCCATTATGGTTTTGCTTTGTTTTTGGCCCCTTCTTCTGAAGTATCTGGTATTGACTAATATCGGAGACCTGGCACTAGTCTAAATAAACATTGGTCCTGGTGTCACTCTGTTATGTTGGATGTGAAAGCACAGGAATTGTAAAACATATAACTGTCTTGATGTCTAAGACTGTAAAAACAAGCATAACAGTTTTTCATTCAGTGGATTATTGCAGCTGTTGATCTGGGTTTTCCACCCCCTTGTCAGGTTATATAATGTAACCACATGGGTGTCTGGTGCAGAGAAGAAAACCTCATCTGTCTCAGACTCCAGAGAAGGGCTTAATTAAATTTGCATTAATATCTAAGGATATTTGTAGTACGGAAATATTGGAATTTTTTATTATATTAAGATGTACTTTTTAATTAAATTCAGCCAGGTGCTAGGCAGACAGGTATTGAACAGCTGAGCAATGCAAGGGGAACAGGCAAAGTTGACTCGTATTTAGAGACATAATCTGCTATGGCGGTATGAAGAGCAGCTGCGAGGTGGGAAGAATGCTGGTAAAATGTTGTCGTGCCTCTCTGATTTTCTATGAATAAAAACAAAACTAATTTTTGGACTATATGCGATTTGTTGAACACAATGAAAAATGCCGTGCTTGGTTGCTAAGTGCCCCGCATGTGAAACAGCCTGAAGTCCACTCAGTTAATTAACCTGAATTAATCACAGCACTGTTGAATAAAAGAATATATTAACTACACAGTATACTAGTTTTTAAAGCAGCCATAAAAAAAACCAACAAATGGTCTGGTAGCACTTTAAAGACTAACAAAACATGTAGAAGGTATCATGAGCTTTCATGGGCACAGCCCACTGTTTATGAGGACCTCTTCTTCCCCTTCAAAATAGCTGATAAATACAAATTCTTTAGATATGAATAATTTCAAAATAATTCATTATAAATCAAATTAAAAACTGAAGAACTATAGATTATATGTCATTTTTGGAGCTATTGAGGACACCTCATTGTAAGGACAGTTGCACCTGCTTAAGCTTCTGACAGTGAATAACAAAGCTGGTAAAAGCTAGATCTTTTAAAGAAAAAGATGTAGGGCCTGATTCAAAGTTCTGTCTGTTCTAGACTTGAATGGGCTTTAGATCCAGGTTTTTATTGCATTTTAGTGTAGTGTATTGAAGAAAACAGTAAGACAAAAAGTATTTGGGTGCCTCAGGTTAATCACACACATCCGTATTTTGACACCTAAATAAGTGACCTGATTTTCAGAGGTGCAAAGTAGTTGCAGCTCTCATAGTCTTCAGTGGGAAAGGGGGTGCTCAGCCTGAATGGAAATTGGGACATTTAATTTTTTCTTTAGCTAACTTTTAACCATTTTATTTTCAAATTTGGGTGCCTAGGTCAACTCAGTAGATCAAGAGTTTGATTCTCTTCTTGCTCCTATTGTACACCTGTGGGTAGTAACAACTTCAAAGGTAATGGAGTTACACTATTGAAAACTGCCTGAAAGGAGGGCTTAGACTCCGTGATGCCAAGGGCTATGCTAGCATTTGACAGGAGCCAAAGAGCTCACCTACATCTTGAGACAAATCTGTTTAGCAGCATAAACTCTCAGGGTATGTCTACACTACAGTGTTGTTTCGAAATAGCTTGTTTTGAAAAAACGCGTCTACACACAAAATGCATTTCGAAATAGCATTTTGCTATTTTGAAATAGTGCATCCACACTGAGTGGACTCTGAACTGCATTTAAGGCTGGCTGGAACCAGTTCCGGCAGGGCACCAGGTCAGGACTTAATGTCTGGGGCTGCTGCCTGAGGCTATCTGAGGTCTGTGCTTAAAGGGACACCCCCCAACACACACCCCGGACAGCCAGTTCTCAGGTTTCCCTGCTTGCTTGCCTACCTCGATGAGGGACAGCAAAGCATTTTGTCTCTGCGTGCTCTTGTTGCCCTCACTCGGGACACCACAGCACTGCAACATGGAGCCAGAGCTGCCCCTGAGCACTCTGGTGCTTCTCTTGGAATGCGTTGCTGCAAGTCTGGCTGCACTTTCTGCAGGTTGCCATCTGGGAGGCCCATCGTGGGGGGTGGGGGTGGTCAGTATCCAGGAGGCCCTGTGGGAGAGCTTCCACCCTGAGGAGCACTAAGAGCCTTCTTGGTCTGCCCCACTAAGGGCTTGTGCCTCATTCCTCCCTCACGTCCTTCCACTTACCCCTCCTTAACCCCCTTCCACATATTTTCATGGCCACAAACTCTCTTTATTTAACAAAACTGGAGGGGAGGGAATGAAACTCTGGTGAGACTGGGGAAAGGAGGTGAGAGAGGGGAGAAGAGGGGTGGGAGAGGGGAGGGGGAAACCTGGGAAGAGGGAGCTGGAAGGGGGAGGCTCAGGGTTGGGGGTCTCGCCGGACCAACTTGATTGTCATGCAGACTTGCTCCTGGGTTCGCTTGTGGCCTTTGGTGGCCAGGCTGGCAGCTATCCTGCCATAGACAGCCGCGTTCCTCTGTCTAGTGCAGAGATCATGGACGTTGGGGGCATCCCCTCCAAACCTGAATAAGAGCCATGATCTCCACCCTGGACCAGGAAGGTGCCCGCCTTCTCTGGGTCCTGGCAGGCTCCTAGGAGCTGGCAGACTGCTCCTGGGGAGCGGTGGAGGGCTGGCTGCCAGTGGCTTGCTGGCTCATGTTTTGGGGCCAGTGGGTCGGGGCAGTAACTGCTGGCTCTGAGCTGGCAGGCTTGGAGCTGGCACAGGCACTGTGGCCAGAGTCTACCCCTTTAAGGGCTCTGGGGAGGTGGGGAGGGAGAGAAGTATTTTTGGTTGAGGCTGGAGTGGCCACCAGAGCTCCCTGGGAAGGCTGGAGGCCCCCTATTTCGAAATAAGTGTCTACACAGCAGCTATTTCGAATTTGTCATTATTCCTTGTAGAATGAGGTTTACCAAATTCGAAATAAGTGCTCCGCTATTTCGAAATAAATTCAAAATAGCAGTTTGGCTGTGTAGACGCTAGGAAAGTTATTTTGAAATAACTTTGCTGTGTAGATATACCCTCAGTGAAATCTTTGATTCTGGTTTTCTCCTAACTCTGAATAGGAATCGTACAGCTTCAAATCTCTCAGGTTCAAACTCCTACTTCATATAGAAATTTCTTTAGAAATAAATGGACACAGCCCAGTTTTTAGTGATAATTTTTTCCGCTGTGATCGATTAATTTAAATTGCCCGTTTGCATCTATAGGAATACAAATTTGCAGTTGATCAGCTTTGTCATCAGTTTGAAGCTACAGAGAGAGAGGAGATTGAGCAGCTATGGGGCACATTTTGGGATTCATAGGGCACATATGCACTTCAGGCCACAGTCTGGGTGTCCCTGTAATATATACTGTGTTCTGAAAAAGTAGTTTCTAAAAAGGCAAAATAACTGCCAACTGTAAGTTGGCATTTTAAAAGTGAATATATGCATGTGTGCCCACAGGCCATCAGAGTGCAAAAATCTATCAATATATGTGTTGGAGTGTTTTCTAAACGTAGTATTTGTTTTGTTTTTATTCAATGAACTACTAAACATGAATCAGCAACTGATATTAAATGGTGCACCGTTACTCTTTTTCTATTCTTTCATTGAGGTAATGCTGGAAATTACTGTAAAGGAGAAGAGCTGCTTAAAAATGTTCCCCAAGCCATTACTACTGAACATTAAAGGAATGATCAAACTAGTGGGTGTGTTTTTTCTTTTTTAAAAAGGTGGTTGAGTTTCAAAATGCTTCAGATGGAGTGATTTAATTTTTCCTTGGTTTGTTCTTTTCCAGGACCTGCTAACGAGACACAAATTGTTGGTAGCAGATTTCCTTGAACAAAATTATGATACAGTAAGTACAAATAATTTCCAGTCTCAATGGTTTCATATATATTCCTGCAAACAATACTACAAGGAATCCAGCCTCACTTGGATCTGAACTGGAGACCTTTAGTGGGGGCATTTCTGTAACACTTGGAAGAAACATTTTAAAATAAGTGGACCTTCTTGATTCTTTGTGCCAGTTGGAGCTGTTCGTTCAACAGCAGAGTTCATCCATTCCCAGACAAGGGATCCAGTCGGGGCAGCAGCAGCAGCCCAACTTCAGGGAAGGTGCCTGTGCTTCAAGCCAGCTGAATCACACTTTCTAATCTGCTCATAAATAACAAGAGCATAGAATCATAGAATACTAGAATTGGAAAGGACCTTGAAAGGTCATCAAGTCCAGTCCCCTGCCCTCTCGGGACTCAAGCCCCCATCTAGATTAGGGCATAAGTGGCATGCAAGCTGATTTTTCAGAGGCATGCATGGCATGAGCCCTTCTAGGGTTGCCAGATAGTTTTACAAAAAATACCGAAGGCCTTCCGTCCAAGAGAGAAAAATTTTACATGTCCGGTATTTTCTGTTTCTTATACTGGACAGAAGCTGCAAATACTGGACACCTGGCAACCCTTCGCCCCTCCTCTCCCACACAGCCACTGGAGAGCCTTCCCTCTTCCCTGCAGCTGGTTAGGCTGTGGTGGGAGGAAGTAATACTGGGCTGAGGCTCCTCAGTGGCGCCTCTGGGTCTGGCCTGAGACAGCGTGACCGCGGCAGCATTGCCTCTGGCTTCCCACCATCCCAGAGGCCGAAGGTGCCACTGCCGCAGCCCCAGAGGCTGGAGGTGCCGTGGCCGCAGGGTTTGAGGCCGGCCCAAGAGGCGCCGCAGCCATGCAGTCCAAGGCTGGCGCCAGAGGCACCACTGCCACTGCCACATCCACACAGTTCAGAGCTGGCTGCAGCAGTGGGGTCTCCAGGGCCAGCCCTGGACCATATGGCCATGGCAGCGGGGCCTCCAGAGCTGGCCCTGGACTCTATGACCACGCCAGTGGGGCCTCCAGCCTCCAAGGCCAGCCTCAGACCCTGTGGCCGCAGCAGCAGGGTCTCCAGCCTCTGGGTCCGGCCCTGTACCCTGTGGCTATGGCAGTGGGGCCAGCCCAGGACCGCGGCCATGGTAGCAGTGATTCCAGCCTCCGGGGCCAGGCTGGGACTGCATGGCCATGGCAGTTACTGTAAGGGGGCGTGAAGCCAGGTAAGCATCCTGCCTTATGCCTGGACCCCCACGTCCCAATCCCCCTCACTTACTCCCCTCCCCCCACCAAGACCCCACTTCCCCAGCTTGCTCTGACACCCTCCCTTGTTCCTGCACCCTCCGTCCTGGCCAGATACCCTATCCCCACCCTGCTTCTGCATCCACCATTGCTTCTGCACTCTCCCTTGCTTCTGCTCCCTCCACCTGGCCAGACACACTACTCCCAGCCTGCTTCTGCACTCTACCGCCCACTCATACCTTGCAATCTCTCCCTCTTCTGCACCCCAGCTCCCTCCCAGATCCTGCACCCCCACCCCCATCCCTATCCCACTCACTTGCAGCCTGTCTCACACACTGAATCCCTCATTTTTGTTCCTATCCCAGAGCCTAAGGGGATCTGGGGCCCCAGAAAAGTAAATCTGGCTTATGGGAAACCCTGAACCTCAGTCCTCCCTGTCCCTTACCCTTACCCCATGAGGCTGGAGCACCAGAGGAGTGAGGTGTCTCTGTTGGGGGCTACATCAGTGAGGATTTGGGTTTTTTGGAGGAGTTTTTTTTTTGCTTCTCCCTTGTGTGGTCCCGAACTGATTTTTCTGTGGGTCAGTAACCCCTGACCCAAAAAGGTTCCCCACCCCTGCCATAAATAAAGAAAACATTGGAACCTTTTGTGTCTGACATAATATTTTACTTTACCAAACTTCATTTTAAATAAACTAACATGAGAAAGTTTAAAACACTTAATCTGTTGAATAATTTAAATTAAACCATTTCCCTAGCAGCAGCTGGTTCAGAAACTATTGTCACTGTACCCAGCCTGCCCTTGCTCCCTCCCTTTCTTCTGCCCAGCACACAGATCCATGAATAAGCTAAATCTTGTCTCTCAACCTCTGAAAGGTTGCTGACCCCTGGTGTAGATCATCCCTGATAGATGTCTTAAATATCCTCAGTGATGGTGGTACCACAGCCTCCCTAGGCAATTTATTCCAGTTTTTAACCATTCTGACAGGAAGGTTTTCCTAATGTCCAACCTAAACCTCCCTTGCTGCAGTTTAAACCCATTGCTTCTTGTCCTATCATCAGAGGCCAAGGAAAACAATTTTTCTCCTCCCCTACTTGTAACACCCTTTTAGATACTTGAAAACTGCTATCATGTCCCCTCTCAGTCTTCTCTTTTCTAAACTAAATGAGCCCAGTCTTCTTTCAGGCTTCCTTCATAGATCATATTTTCTAGAGCTTTGATAATTTTTTTTCTCTTCTCTGGACCTTCTCCAATTTCACACATTTTCTTGAAATGTGGTGCCCAGAACTGGACACAATACTCCAACTGAGGCCTAATCAGTGTAGAGTAGAGCAGAAGAATGAATTTTCATGTTTTGCTCACAACACTCCTGTTAATGCATCCCAGTACCATGTTTGCTTACAACAGTGTCACACTGTTGATCCACATTTAGCTTGTGGTCCACTATGACCCCTAGATCCCTTTCTGCAGTACTCTTTCTTAGGAAGGAATAATCAGTTTCTCACATACAGAATGGGAAGCAATTGTCTCGGTAGAGTACTTTGCATTTGTCCGTATTAAACTTCATCCGGTTTACCTCAGGCCATTTCTCCAGTTTGTCCAGATCATTTTGAATTATGACCCTATCCTCCAAAGCACTTGCAACCCCTTCCAGCTTGGTATCACCCGCAAACTTAATAAGCATACTCTCTATGCCAATATCTAAATTGTTGATGAAGATATTGAACAGAACTGGTCCCAAAACAGACCCCTGTGGAAACCCACTTGTTATGCCCTTCCAGCATGACTGTGAACCATTAATAACTACTCTCTGAGAACGGTTATCTAGCCAGTTATGCACCTACCTTATATTAGCCCCATCTAGGTTGTATTTCCCTAGTTTATTGAGGTCATGTGAGACTGTATCACATGCTTTACTAAAGTCTAGGTATACCAGGTCCACCGTTTCTCCCTTATCCACAATACTTGTTATCCTATCAAAGAAAGCTATCAGATTCGTTTGACATGATTTATTCTTTACAAATCCATGCTGCCTGTTTCCGTATCTTCTTCTTTCCTTATCACCTTATCTTGCAGATGAATTCCTTAATTACTTGCTCCATTATCTTCCTTGGCACACAAGTTAAACTGACTGGTCTGTAGTTTCCTGGATTGTTCTTATTTCCCTTTTTATAGATGGGCACTATATTTACCCTTTTCCAGTCTTCTGGAATCTCTCCCAATTCCATGATTTTTCACAGATGATAACTAAGGCTCAGATACCTCCTCTGTCAGCTCCTTGAGTATTCTAAGATGTGTTTCATCAGGCTCTGATGATGTCAAGACATCTAACTTTTCTAAGTAATATTTAACTTGTTCTTTTTTTATTTTAACTTCTAAACCTACGCCATTTCCACTACCACTCACTATGTTAGGCATCCCATTACTATCAATCTTCTTGATGAAAATTAAAACAAAGAAGTTAAGCACCTCTGCCATTTCCAGGTTTCCTGTTATTGTTTCTCCCTCTTCACTGAGCAGTTGGACTACCCTGTCCTTGGTCTTTCGCTTGCTTCTAATATATTTGTAGAATGTCGTCTTGTTATCCGTTATGTCTCTAGCTAGATTGAGCTTGTTTTGTGCCTTTGCCTTTCTAATCTTGACCCTGCATACTTGTGGTGTTTGCTTATATTCATCCTTTGTAATTTGACTTAGTTTCCGCTTTTTATGTGACTCCTTTTTGATTTTTAGATCATGTAAGATCTCCCGGTTAAACGAAGGTGGTCTCTTGCCATACTTTCTATCTTTCCTATGCAGTGGAATAGTTTGCTGTTGGGCCCTTAATAATGTCCCTTTGAAAAACTGCCAACTGTCTTCAGTTGTTTTTCCTCTTAGTCTTGTTTCCCATGGGACCTTACTTACCATCACTTTGAGTTCACTAAAATCTATCTTCCTGAAATCCATTGTCTCTGTTTTGCTGTTCTCCCTTCTACCATTCCTTAGAATCATGAACTCTGTGATTTCATGATCACTTTAACCAAGCTGCCTTTCAACTTTCAAATTTTCAACTTGTTCCTCCCTATTTGTTAAAATCAAATCTAGAACAGCTTCCCCCCCCCCCCCCCAGTAATTTTCTCAACCTTCTGAAATAAAAAATTGTCTCCAGTGCAGTTGAAGAACTTACTGGATGATCTGTGCCCTGCTCTGTTAGTTTCCCAACAGATATCTGGATAGTTGAAGCATGTGCAGCTAAGGGCTATATTCCCCATTTAAAACTTTTACCTGGGACCAAGAATTGCATCCTCTAAGCCAAAATAATTAGTTTCACCAAGGGAGAATCCTCCTTAGCCATCAGTAGAAATAATGCTTATATTCTGTTCCATGTCTCCAGATCTCAAGTACAACTCATGTCGAAAGCAAATTTTGTTTGGGATGATGAACAGTGGAGGAAAGAAGTTTGTTCTTAACTTATTGCATACAGCATAACTATATTAACTTTGATACAAGCTACACGTGTGTTTAGATATTAGACCGATATTATTTTTAAAATATTTACCTTTTGCTGCAGTTTGGTGCCATCTAGTCAGTGTTAGGGAGTGACCGTTCATGTCCCAGTAACACTTCAGAGTAGAAGACACGAGCTGCTGGAATTTATATTGGAGTTGCTGGAAATTATATTTGTGGAAATCCCAAGGGATTCACATGTGAATATGCCTATTATCATCTGAAGTAAATTAGTCTATGGATGTACTGCCATTTTGGTTTTGGTTTATAGAATCTCTGAAAATCAAGCGTAGGTCAGAAATATTCTGTTGGAATCAACTGAAATTGGGCTGACATGGGTGGTGTAATTTGACTGAAGGTTAGGTTGCCATGTTACCTTAGATGTTCTTTATTTCATTGCCAAAATGAACGAAAAGAGACACCAAAGAGGATGTATTTCATCATAATTATCCAAGAGGCTAAATGAAAACTTCAAGCTTGTATGCTTCTGAGTTACAAATGCATTCTGATTCAGGCAATTTTTATATCTTCACTTTTATATCTTCTGTATATCTCTCTACTAAAGCATTGTGATTAAAATGAGTGTCTGCCCTGGGTGTGTAGTTGTGTAGTATTGGTCCCCAAAGCACGCACAATGGAGAATAATGTTCTTCAAAGGACTTGCACTCAACAAACAAATCTGCTCTATTGGATAGATAGTCCTTTGAATGTGTAGCAGTCTATCACTGGTACCTCTTTGAATAAGAGACCTGGAGACTCAAAGCATAATCACTTCCTCTTGGGCTTGAGCCAGTGTGGCACGTTGAAGGCAATGGAATAGAGGGCAGTCACCACCATACAAGAGGTACCCACGTCCACCTCACAGGATTAAGCTCACTTTTTTCAACAAATGGAGACATTGGACTTATCTACATTGCAGAAAAAAGCACCCTTGCAGCAGTGAGTCTCAAGAGCCTGGGTCAACTGATTGAGGCTTGCAAGGGCTAAAACTAGCTGTATAGATATTCTGGCTTGGGCTGGAGCTGGTCTAGGCAAAATACGGCCTGTGGGCTGGATCCAGCCCCCCAAGTCACCGGATCCAGCCCACAGATGCTGTGGGGAGCCCTAGGAAAGCTCCCTGCTTGCCTCGTTCCACCTACACACCGCTCAGAAAAGTGGCTGCTGGGCTGTTTCTCTTTAAAAAATGCGAGCCCGGAGAGGAGTGGGGGAAGGCTTTAGGCACTGCCCCCGCCCCAGCACAATCCCATTGGCTAGTTTCTGGCCAGAAATCAGCCAATGGGAGTTGCCTGTTTGTTTGAATAACAAAGCAACACGTGCCTCCCCCTCCAGCTCAGTTATTTACACATGCGCATGGTCCTGCAGCCTGTGCAAGGCTGGGACAGCCTCCCTGCCTGAGAAACGTGCTTGGCTGCTGGTTGAAAGTCACTCAGGTAAGTCTCTTGGCCAGAGCCTGCCTCTGGCACTCCAACCCCAACCTTCCCCAACCCTCTGCCCCCCATTCCACATACCGAAATCCTGTGCCCCCCTCCTGCATCCATATATGCAAGAGCTCTGTGGTCAGAAACCTGCAGCCCCTTATTTGTCCTCTCAGCCACTTCTCTGAATTAAAGTTACTTTAAATCATCTAATGAGTAGCTGGCCAGTCCAGTGCCCCAGGTCACAACCCCCTCCTTTACCCAAATTCCCTTCAAGACCCCACTCTCCCTTCTGCATCCCAATTCCTTACCCCAGGTGTTCTCAAACTTTTTGATACCGCGACCCCCTAAAATGCTCATGGAATTTGTGACCCCCCCCCCCAAAATTGATGAGCTCCCCCCAAAAAAAGGATCCAGAGAAAGTTAAGCAAAAAAAAAAAAATGCTTGACTCACCCCTCCTGCAGTCGGTGTGCTGCAGGGAAGCTGCCGGCGCTGCACTCCTCCTCCAGAGCTGACACCCCCTCCCAGCACACTACGCAGCTGTGGGAGGGGAGCGCACTTCTGGAATCCCTGGAAGTGGCGTGAAGGACCCCAGTAGCTGCAACCCCCCTGTAAGTTGGTCGCGACCCCCCTGGGGGTCACGACCCGCACTTTGAGAAACGCTGCCTTACCCCAAGCAACCTTGTACACGCAGCCTCCGTCCCAGACCCTGCACTTCCTCCATTAATATCATGGAAGAGTGCAGCCCTTGGCCATGTTTCAAAATCTTGGAGTGGCCCCCCTCAGAATCCCCCCTTCCCTTCCCCCCCCACCTCCCGATGGAGCCTTGGCTCCTACCGTTGCCAGGTTTCAAAGGCCAGGCTCCAGCCTAAGCCAGAATATCTATATGGCACAAGCCCAAGTCAGATGACCTGGACTCTGCGACTCCCTGCTGCAGGGTTTTCTTTGCTGTATAGACATTCCCATTATATCCTAAACAATAAAGGACAAATTGTGGCCTGAGATGCAGATGAAGAACTCCCACTGAAATCAGGGTGTGTTGCACAATGCGTGCGCACACGCATCTGAGGGCAGATTTTACTCTGAAATTTGTGGCAGTGCTGACATGCCCAGCAGTAGCATGTAATGAGGTATGAGTTCAGTATCATTCCGTGTTCACTCTGAGTGATGGAACAGGCAGGGACTGGGTCCTTTCACACAGCAGATAGTGCCCTCTCTTTCTTTTTTTAAATTGTAGCAGCACAAACTAAAGTTAGCCCCAAAACACAAAATTTATTTGCATGCATAGTCTCATTGATCAAAGCAGCCATACCAAGTAGGCAAAAACAGTGACTTTCAACCATCTTGTTAGTCTAAGTGCTACATAGTTTTTCCTTTTGTTTTTGATAGTTCAGCATGAGAGAGATCAACCTGACCAAGGGGAAATTGTGACCATCAAATTGTCGCTGTCATTATTGAAGTCTGGTTAACAGTAATAACCTCTCAAGAGGAAACATTATAAATATTGCCTGATTCTACTATATTTGTCTTTATCTCAGTTACAGTGTGTTTGCACTGCCTTCATTTTGATCTTTAAGCTTCTGAGATATAGGAAATAGTAAGGACAATGAGGACAACTGAAGTGAAACAAAATGGAAAATTGGCAAGAAACATGGTAAAAAATAATAATGCCATGCTCAAAATGCCACACTTCCACCATATTTCTCTGTCTTTCCAGGGACAAATATTGCACTCTACTTATATAACCCTATGTTGGCATAACTCAGACAGCCTCTGGTTACTAATTCTTAGAGAGGTAGCCGTGTTAGTCTGTAAATTTAAAAACAATGAGTAGTCCTAATGTTATATTTATATGTTCCATTTTGGAAGCAAATTCATAATCTTGTGTAAGATGGCAGAAGACGAGAATCACTAGGGCTCTAAGCTCCTGACTCTTTGGTGCGTTCACACGTGCAAGCAAACATGTATTGAATGTTGCTAGTCAATAGCCAATATGTTGTCATAAAGAAGTGGCAGAGAACTGTGCTGCTACTGCCATCTCAAAGCTAGAGCAGGAAGGGCCAGTACAGAGGAGTGAGAGACGGAAGAATGCATATGGCTACATTGCTCTTTTCTTGTTCCCTTAGATCTTTGAGGACTATGAAAAATTGCTTCATTCTGAGAATTATGTCACAAAGAGACAATCTTTGAAGGTAATGTAAAATTTTGGAACACCTTTCTTTTAATAGCCATAACCTGTTTAGAATATTACCTTGACTGCCACAGAATGGCCTTATATCTCTTTTGTTACAAAATAAATTATTTTTAAATTAATCTAGTGCATGTGAAAATCAGGAGAGATCTTCATGTCACTCTGTTGGGGTTAGCATTGAAAAGTCCTAGTTCCTGAACTCATATGGCAATGCCAGGAGTGATTTCTCCAAAATGAGGATGTTTATCCTCTTCTTTTTTTTTTTTTCCAGTGTAACCTGAGTTCACAGCCTAGTTTTGAACACAGAATAAGTTTGGTAGGTGCATTTTAGTCCCCATTTGTCCAAGGCACTATAGCACCAAGTAATTTGGTACAATCTGCAATCTCCTCATGACTAGAACAGGAAAGTGTGATGCATGTAAGGATTGACGTGAAGTAGCAGAACTGTGTGGTATGGTTGTACTTGATTTTATTTTATCTGGCTCAAACCATTTGTTACCACATGCATTAATATGGTCTCCATCTCTGCAATATCTGGATAATCAGTGCTGTTGGACAGTTACCTACCTTACATGAACAGCAAATTCACCTCAATTGTTTTAAAGCCCCTCCATTTTTGAAGCCATGCCGGCTAAGATAAGAATATATGAAACCTCTGGGAGTGAAGATAAAAATGTGGTGCTTTCATCTGAATCATAAATTCAGTGGTGAATCACAAAGCCTTTGTTTTTGTAAATGTTCCTGTAGCTTCTGGGTGAACTGATTCTGGACCGACACAACTTTGCCATCATGACAAAATACATCAGCAAGCCAGAGAACCTAAAGCTAATGATGAACCTGCTGCGAGATAAAAGCCCTAACATTCAGTTTGAGGCATTCCACGTGTTCAAGGTAACTCAGCGTGGCCTTCCAAGAGGAAGGAGCATCTCTTTCACGATGGGAGGGAGGAGAAATCAGAAAAATGTGGGGTCTTAGGAACATTTCAAACATTTGAAAATGTTTTTAATGGTAAATTTCTCCCTGACAGTCAGTCTCTCTCGCTTACTTGTCCTCTCTAGGTGATGTTTAAGGCAGGATCATTTGGATGTGGGCCTCATGATCTAAGGGGGCCCTTGTTACAGAAATGCAGTCTAACTACTTACTTAGGTCAATGATGCGCTCTTTGACATCCTTAGAGCATGTCATGACAGATGGATAATGTTGGCTTTGTGGAGAAACAAGTGTGGAATTTTTATATGTCATGTCAGATTTGCTTTTGATAAGTTTTGAGATTTGGCATATGCTTAGTTACTCCCCTTTTTGGCTCTGTTTTGAACTGATCACTAATGCAGCCTTACAAAATTGTCATAAAATGTTTTCAGTGTAGATACATACTTTCTTTTATCATCATGATCTGATTAATTTTTAAAAATTTTATTTACCCATCAAGAAAGGCTTTTGCCCTGAGAGAGGAGATGAGTAGAATTATTATTATGCAGAATGACTACAATGCAAAATTAACTCATGAATATGTATGGATATATTTTGTCCATTTTGTCCTTTATTAAAAAAGGAAAACTGTGCAGATGATGGGAATCCCTAAATATGAAAGAGAACATATGCTTTGTGGAAAAATAATTACTGCCTCGTCCCAGTGCCCTCTGACAGGTGAAAGACAGTCACGTGCCTTGTTGCTCTGGGATATAACAGTGGTGGGCAAAATGAGGCCTCTGGGCCACATGTGGCCCACGAGACATTTTGTTTACTGTTGTCAATGATTCCGCTGGTTTCCATCTCCATAGTTTCTTTCCTACTAGTATTACTATAGTGACACACACTTAAAACAAGGGCACATGAAGTGAGGTGTGTGCTTATTACACACAACACAGACTGTGAGAGTTGTGCGCTCCCACTGCATTCAAAGTGCCACTGTGGTTCCGTCGGCACATCCTGCAAATCTAGGTACTCTTATTCTCCCTCTGGTTACTTTAGCTTTATGCTGGTGTAACTGTGAGGGGGGCGGGCAGGCTAGAGACTCTCTCTTTATTTTCACATAACTTAAAACTGTGCCTGAAGGTATCTAGTTAGTCCTGGTTTAAATTACTATAGTCTGCCAATACTGATTTGATATCAAAGATTTGCCAAGTGGCTGATACTTGCTACTTACTGAGAGCTGCTAAAGGATTTGGGTTTGTTACCTGACTTGGATGTTTTTGCAGCTAGGCACATTTGAAATGAAAAAAGTGCTTGTTTTGCAAGTATCCAAATTCCAGTTCTCCTATGCCCCAGCTGACCCTGAAGAGGGCACATGACTCTCAGTACAATATTTGATTATCAAGGATTTGAAGCTGCAGTATTTTAACTAGAACCATGAGCAGCTATAATTCTAACTATTTTACAATACAATTGGATGGCAATTAAAAATGCAGTTAACTTTTCAAGCTCTGAGGACAGTCATACTCATACAGAGCATTCTGCCCAGAGGTACTGAAGATAAGTAATGAGTTCTCATTTTCAGTACTTCCTCCCACATAACTGTTCCCCCAGCATAACATCTTCCCTGCTCCCACTTTCAGGCTTACTTGTTCGAAATGAGAACTCTCCAAGCCTTAGCTTCCACACCACACAATCCATCACCCACACATGGCCACCTAAAAGCCTTGGGAATATAGGTATTCGTCAGGTAACACAGACAAGGGGATTAGCAAGTATCTTAACTGTTAATAAAACCTTCCTCTGTGCACAGCTTTTCTACCTCTCCATTCCAATCAGGGGTTTAATATCCGGTTCGAAGGTTGAACAATAAAAGGGTCTTTCTGAATATTCATGTGTTTTCTTTTAACAAATACCATTATTGGTCCATCCTAGTATGTGCTTTTTGTTTCCTTGTTCTCTTGCAGGCAATCAAAACTAAAGCACTCTGCATTATGTTGCACGAACACACATACAAATATAGGCTAATGCAGCCTCTCTTGGCTATCATATTAGATTATTTTGTGGACTTATCCCCCACTGGTGGTTTAGTGTAATATAACATTTTTCTTAAGCAGAGATGTAGCAGAAATAGTTTTAGTATTTAAATCTAAAAATAGAGTGAGTTACACAGTGTGTTTGACCTTAGCTTTATTTTTCCGTTCTCTTTCATGCACGTCACAAAGCTTCCTCCTGCTGCTCGCTCTGCAAAGGGTTCTGCATAACTTTGACAATACTGACAGTTTCCACTCAGTGCAGGGCAGAAGCCATGTTTGTGTTTAAATACCCACTGTGTTATGTCTGAGCTATAGAACTGATCATTCTTTTGGTCTGTGGGGGATGTTGCAGGTTCAGCTATGTGAGCTTTCATGTACTTCCAGCTGGGTGGTAATCCTCCTGCAATGCATATAGGAAAGTCATGGGACCAGTTTCAGCTCTGGGGTCAATGGGTCGATTGGCCTGTTGATGTGTATAGCGTTATGTATGCTGGATTTTGTCCCTAATCTCTAACCATTTTAAAGTAGGTCAGAGGTTGCAATGAACTATTCTTATCAAGAGCCTGACACATTCAGTAGCCTTGGCATGTCCAAAAGATTATTGTTGACCACACGATGCATCAAGCATCAGACCATTTTAGTCTCTTCATCCCTATTGTGTTCCCTTGGGATGGTAACAATGCATTGTCACTAATTGTGAGAACCAACGTCAGATTTCAGAACTCTCTGATCAAGTACTTTATGGAATGGCTTGCAAGAATACAGAATATACAGTTGATCAGTTTTGATGGAAAATACTGATTAAGTACTGTCCAGCTAGAGGACAACAGGTTGTTTTTTTTTTTTATGGCAACTTTGGAGTTTTGACATTTGTCTTCATACCATGTCGGAATGAAAACAAAATTTTTCAAACACTTTCACAATGTGGAGCTGTGTCCAAACTCCTCCAAAATGGCCAGAGAACTCTCAATAAAAAAACCCTCCCAATTTGTTGAAATCTCCACATTTTTTTTCAAAAATATTTCAACTAGCTGTAATACTGATGTTGTTTCTGGGGATATAATAATATATTCTATAGGGCACCATTAGCAGGGGACTTTAAAAATAAAACCACATACTACATGTGTAATTTTTTTGTTTCAATCCTGTGACATTGTAGTATTATGGTTGATTGAGGGAGCTGGTCATTCAGTGTCATAATCCTTTTATGTCTCCAGGGTTTGAAAAAAGTATTTGAGAGTTGAAATTGAGTCCTCTAGTAGATCTGGCAGTCAAAAGATGATGATCATTTACATTTGAGTTTTCTGTCTTCTGTGCCAATTTTGCAGAGGGAGAATTATAACCTATAAGCAATAGAAGGGAAGCTAAAGAATTCAGCCTATTAGGAGATATCATCTCATGTGTAATCATTTGCTATACTAATACCTATTTTAGTCTAGAATCAGTTTTTAAATTAAATCCTTTCAAGAATGTTTGCAGGCTGTTCCTTTCACACTGTGCAGATACAGTGAAATCTAATGTTCAAATTGACTAATCATTTTGGGCACTTTACTTTTTGGGAGGCCAATTTGAGACTTCTTAAAGGGGCCTAGATACTTGAGAAAATGCAAGCCATTGCAAATAGATTTGCATTGTGCTCTGACAAACAATTTTTAAAATTTATCTGAACTGTGGGAAACAGCTTGCAATTTGTATAATAGGGTTCAGAACGAAGGGCCAGATACTTGGAGAGGCCTCTTGTGGGTACAGATGTGTACCTTGTGGCAGGGTGGGCTTGTCCGTCCTGGGACATGAGAATCTTCACAGGGACTGGGTTCTAGGCTGGGTGTACAGCTGCGTGGGCATCAGTAAAAGCTGCAGCTTCTCCCTTTGAAGGATAGTACAGATGTAAGCAAGAGAAGCCCTCAGAACCAGACTAACAGGGAGCCCAAGAAAAGTTACAGGGTGGGCAAGAGGTGCGTTCCTCCAAAGTGAGGGATTGCTACATAGCAAAGATCCCAGCCTCTGACCTGGGTGATCCACAAGCATCGAGTCTAAGGCACTGGGCTGGCAGTGAGCTGCATATGTAAGTGCGGTGCACTATCCTTCTGCTCTGCCTCACTGTTATGTCCTTGTGGGCGTAGCAAACAGGTTGAAATGTGGTGGGTCTTGCTGTTGTGAATTTCCATTCCCAGCCTGCTCACTGGAATGGTCTAGGGAGGGTGAAGTGGAGGATATGATGTACGCCCCAACCAAAAACAGAACTGCTTGGTCTAATTTTAGACCATTTCAATTTTATATAGAAACTGTATCACCAACACAAGCCTGACCTATTCTCCCAGTAATTCTAAGACATTTCTGGTTGTAGGGCTGTATGTGTGGAAGTGATTGGGGATTTATAGCCAGCTTTCAACATTTAGCTTTACAATCACACTGTTTGTCATAAGAACAACAGACTAAGGGAGAGGGCTAACAAGGGCAAGTGTAACTTCACTTCCAGCTGCTAATGAGCAAGATCACAGAAAGCTTTACTATGTATTTGAGAGAGGGATAGATTTTTCTTTCCAGTGCTGGTCCCTTTGTGTCACTAACAGGAGAAAAAAGCTGTTGGCTCTCCTCAACTACTATGTGGCTGGCACAGTCTGTTCCTAGGCCCGCCTCACAGCTCCGAAGGCAGAGGTACTTTTCAGAAAAGGAAGGGTCATGGTCAGAGTGCAACTGCAGTAATCCCCAGCTGCGGACAGCCTCTTGGGAGCCGTGACCAGCTGTCATGCTTTAGACTAAAGGATCTTGGGGGGCTACTATAAAGTATGTTGGGTCTGAGGTCAGTGTAGAACTGGCCACAGGATCGGGTAGCTACAACCAATAATTACGCAGCCCCCTTCCATCTCCGCTCTCACTGGGTACTGCATTCAGTGGATGCATGGGAGGCACCAGAGAATCTGGCCTCCAGCATTCAGTTGACTCAACAGAGAATGATGTAGGGCAGTGTCATGACTCTGATTGTTCATCCCTCTCTTTCTGTCCGTCTGTGTGGTTTTGTTTGCATGTTAGGTATTTGTGGCCAGTCCAAACAAAACGCAGCCCATCATGGAGATTCTATTGAAAAACCAACCCAAGCTAATTGAGTTTCTGAGCAATTTCCAGAAAGAGAGGACGGATGATGAACAGTTCAACGATGAGAAGAACTACTTGATTAAACAGATCCGAGACTTGAAAAAACCAACACCATGAAGAGCTCCCCTAATTTCCCATCGTAGACATTAATTCATACTTGTTCAGTTCCTCCCATGTGTCATTTTAAAACACAATAGCGCTTGAGAAGTGCCTGTTTTAGTTTGATTCATTGTTCACATAGATGTCAAGAGTATAAAGGTCTTACATGAAAACTTAAAAAAAAGTCTAGAATAATATATTCTTTCTAATCAAGTCTGTGATTATTTATGTCAGTTTAGACACACTCTCTATTAGAAGCTAGTAAAGCAGATTTTCGTTTGTGTGCTCAAGAAGAATGAACCTCTTTGCTCTTGCTTTTATCAGCAAACTTGAGCTCTCGGTAAATTCACAAAGTAGGAGCTCTGAAGATTTAACTCTTTTTCTTTGCACTTGTGAATTTGTTTTTGTTCTGCGTGGACAGGAGGACTGTGAAAGAGGGTTGCTGGGTGACTGACTTATCTGTACTTATGTAGTGGATTTGTTAGTTAAAGCGGTGGGAGATAGAGTTTAAAAAAAATAAGGCTCACCTATTCACATTAGCTTTAGTGTCATTCATTCCTTCAGTCTTGTTTTGTTTTTTAATTTCACTGAAGCTCAGAGGTTTCCCATCAGTTTAGCCAGCTGTACATGGGAAGCAGGCTAAGACTTTGGGTGGGGCAGCCTGTGCCCACTGCCTCATTCCTCTCTATCTGATCTAACCCTACAATGCAGCCTGCGCTTCTCTGAACCCCAGTGTTGTAATAAGATGGATCTGGTGAAGCCCTAATTCCACTGGGAATTAGATCATGCACTTTTGAATGGAAGCTAGGTAGTTCCTCAGGGCTAAAGGGAGAGATGCATCAATAAGGACCTGCTCCTGCTCCCGTTGAAATAAGTGGGAATTTTATCATTGACTTCAATGGAAACAGAATTGGGCCTTATTCAGCACTTCTGGGCATCTCCCATTTGCTTCAGTGTTGGTGGGGGCACTCCAGCCCTTCTCAGGAGTGAGCCCTAAGCCCAGCCTTAAGGGAAGCCCAGGTAGAGTATCAGAGATACAACCCTAAAGTACCAGTGACTTTACTGCTACAATAGCTGTGCCATGGCTTGGAACTCCCGATGTGGATTCTGTGGTGGTTCAGTTTCTGTTCCTTCATATTTGCCTGTGCAGGGAACATTGTGGCCAAAACATTCAAACCAGGGGGACCTAAATCAGACTTCTGCATCCTTATTTAGGCAATTAACTAGAAGTGGCCTAACTCGGAGCTGCTGAGTAACCCCTGCTCCCATTGAGTCAATGGAAGCTGCAGACACTTAGCTCCTCTGAAAAACAAGCCGCTGCTTTAGAATCTTAAATGAAGTTCTAGGAGTGTAACTTTGGGCTCGCAGGGTTGCCCATTGTGGTTAGCATGTTCCATTTTATTAGTTCAGATGTGAATTCAGTTTCTTTGCTAGAGGCTGAAAGTTGCGGAAGGGGAAATCATTGCACTGTGATGTTTAAGATAAATAAAGCCTTGGGTCCAAAAAGAGTTGCCTAAGTATTCTTGCCAGTTTTATGTCTTCTAGGAAATAGGCATTGTGATTCTGGGTATTTTGTTTGGAGAAGGAGTTTGAGAGTGAGGAGAGAATATCTTGAAGTATTTCTTCTATTAGCTTAAATTTGGGTTTTACTGTTTGTTTGAATATAACACGTTAAGTTGTCCAGCTATAATTGCATAGCAAATGCATAGCAAATACTTCAGTGAAAGGATAGCAATCAGGTGAGATTTTTGTCCCTAAAACTGTTGTATATTAAGGTGATTGAGAATTTAACTTGTATGCTTTAGAAAAGGGGTGAAACCAAACAAATAGGTCATCAACATGTGGATTACTTTTAAGATGCCAGACATAGAGAAAAATGTATATCCTAGCTGTGTGAAATTATAAAATTATATTTACAAGTTATTAAAGGCATGGTTACTAATTATGCTTTTTAATTACTGTTTATTTCCTTCCATCAGTCCTCCCCTGCCCCCCCAACAGCACTTTCAAGTAGAATCTTTTAATCTCTACATTCTCCCCCTCTCTCCTCCAACAGCCACAACTACCACAGATGGAGGAGGACAGATGATCACTTTTTTCAGAGCTAGTATGCTTTAAAAACATATTTGCAGCCTTTGCTGGCAGGGGCCTGGGCTTGCCTGTGACCTTCAGTGCCACGCCACATGGCTGGCACTGACATGCTGTGCTTCACTGCTGGTAAGGGAACATCTCTAGAGTAATGCAGGGTTTTTGTGTGGAAAAGCATCAGAGTTGTTCACTAAAGGGTCTGAGTCCCTGAAATGTGGAGCGTTTCCTGCAAAGTGCTGAAATCAATGTCAGTTGGGGTATTCAATGTCTCAAGATGTGCTCAGGGCCTTCTAGGAGGGGCCCGTGTCAGGGGCTGCATTAACACATAGGCAGCATAGGGTCTCAGCCCCTAGTCATGTGGTAACATTCTCAAAAAAATCTACAAAAAATATTCTAGCTCCCCTTTGCAAAGGAAGCCAGGTGTGATTGATGAATCTGCAGGCAGCCTAAAAATAGTAACTGAGGTGTGTGAATAGCCTCACCTATCTTAGGCTTTGCTACACTGCCAATTGAACGACAAAAAATTGTCATTCATGGGAGCTTAAAAAAGCTCCCCCTCCCAGCAAGACAAGTTTTGCCACGCATGTGGCCGTATGAATGGTTCATTGTTGGCATTGAGAACCCCACCCGTCTGCAAAAATTCTGACCACATCGGTGCTGGAACTGGGGGTGCTCTAGTAGTGGAAGTGGGGCTCGTACACAGAGTTCCATTCCATGCCTACATCTGGGTAAGTGGAGCTGAGTCATCAGTCCTGAGCATACCCCAGCCTGCCTACGGTGCTCCAAGGAGCAGAGGCACCCCAGTCTGCCCCCAAAAGTGATGCTGGGCAGTCTAGAAGCCAGCTAATGTAAGTATGGCTACTGCCACCCTAAGCAGAAGTGGGATCACAGCATGGGAATAGGGGCTAAAGGGGGCCCATGCACTACTGTGCCTAGAATTTCAGATTCTTGACATGGCCCTGTATGAAATAGCGCCCATCCACCTCCTTCCTGTTTATTGTACATTGTACTGGCTCGGTGTTTTTAATTGAGTATAAAATTATTTCTAGCACACTGAAGGCAATTCAACATCTTTCTCCACATTTGGTAAAGCACCAGAAATGATGGTGATTAAATTAAGCTTGGGGTGCCTATTAGGCTCCATAATAATATTTCATAGGACACTGGAACACACTGTTCTAATTAGTTGAAAGATGAGGTCTTTGATCGGTCTTGGAGTAAAGATAGACTTTTCAATTTCCTTTTGTGCTTCAAACAAGACGACTCCTATTTTGTTTCAGAAAGAGCTCCCAACAGGAAATTGCAAGTATTCCAAGGCACTAAAATTAATATTGGTGGGAGCTGTGTGAGTCCAAGACACAATTTATCAATATGAGAGGTGAAAAGAATGCTTGTACGGAAGGAAAAAATAAACTGGAGAGGGACTTGAGCTGCAGAATCCAGATTCCAAACCCCACCCAAGGGTCAAGGGATCTGGAGATTTGGTTTGTGGCAACTTGCAAAATACTGTTAAATCTGTACATAGAAACCTTCTTGGATACAGAAGAGTGCCCAGAACATACAAAGCAACCAATATGACGGAGTTTTTAGTCTGCTTATAAAAATATGAAGCATGACTAAAACAGGCATATCATTCCTTCCTGTATAATGAGGAATGATAACCTATCCATCCCCAGCCCATTTCAACTGATGGGAAAAGAGCTGTCTGATGGGGGACTTTAATCTTCATTGATCATGGAATTTGACATGCTTGTTTCCATGTGAGTATTACTATAATCGTTCCTCTCAGTAGTTTTCCTGCCCTACACCCATCTAGTATATTTGAAAGCACTCATTTTCTTGGCATATAAGTGCCTCATACAGTAATTAAAAAGAATCCTTAATTCTTCTGAGAGAGAGGAACTGTCACCATGATTCCACATGCCTTTACTGATTTCAATAGTAAGCCTCAAGTCTTCCCCACCCATCAGAATAACATTCAGCTAGGAAGTCTCAGGGGGTAGCCATGTTAGTCTGTAACTTTAAAAATGAGTAGTCTTGTGACAACTTAGAGACTAACAAAATATATATAGTACTAGCAGGTGAGGCCAGTCATTGACTGGGCAAAGTAATTTTGCATAGATTACACTTAAAGGAAAATTCAAGAAATTAAATATATGCAATAGAATTTTTTGTTAATATGGTTGCAAAAGGTAAGTAAAAGAACAGTTTTTTAAATGTGTAGGATTTCAACTGCGAACATTGTTCATTTTATTGAATAATTACCATACATAATAAATTTGAATCAAACTCTTAATTAGTGAAGAAAATTAACTGGTGTCAGTCAAAGCTTGCTGATATACAATGTTTGTGGTTTTTCAGTCTTTTGCTAAAATCAAGAGATTTTTTCCATTTCCCACTCTCGGTGTTGCTACATAAAGTTGTCCATGTGCAAAACAATCTCAAAACAATGTTGATTGAAATAAATATAGAAATAAATCAATATAAAAAATGCAATAGAAATAAATTGCTGGTGTATGAAAATCTTTAGATATCAAGCAAGCAATTCTGATTCTTTATATTTATCGTATTAGGTAATATGCGAATACATTCTTAAAAAGTAAATAACAAACCTTTTTTGGCATTCATATTTGTTAACTCCTATCAAGTAAAGCTTCTGTTACTTTTTCTGTGACTAATTTGAATTATTTTGTGATTTGTAACAGTAAAAATTTTCTTTCAATTAAAATCACAGTTGAATAGGCGACTTGATTTTAATTTTGTTACCAAATATTTTTTGAGTCTAGTCATAATAGTCATGACTTTTTTTCTGATGGAAAAACAAATAAAAAAAATATTTCACCCAGCATATTCCAGTGTAAAAAGTAGTGCATTCAGCTAATTTAAGTGGCAGGATTGTTTACCAAATTTTGCATGTCTGTAGGTAATGGTGAAGTATGACTTTATTTTGCACAAACAAATCTACACACAAACTCTTCAAAATGTAGTAGATTGTGAGCAAGACCCACTGAATGGGTCTTACCCATGGACACTCATGATACTATATATTTTTTGTTAGTCTCTAAGGCAGGGGTTGGCAAAAGGGCCTTTGCAGGCCGAATCCGGCCTGCCAAGCAGGTTGATCCGGCCCACGGAGGCCCTGCCGCTCCCCTGCCCCAGGCCAATTAGTATCTGGGAGCAGGGGGAACTGCAGGAAGTTTTCTTCGCCCTGCCAGGAGCACTTCCAGCAGGACAGGAGGAGGCTTCACGTGCTCCCCAGGGCAATCAGGGCCTGGGGCCGGGGGGAGCGTGTGCCGTTTCCTCTGCCCTGCACCCTCAAATGGAAGGGGTGGGACCAGGATGGTTCAAGCTTCCCCGTCCTCAGACCATGATTGATCTGAGGATGATGGAGCACAGCAAGTCTCTTCCCACCACCAGGGGCATGGGTGCTTAGTGGGATGCGGGGGCGGGGGGGCAGGCAATCATGGTCTGTGCGTGGGGAAGCTGGAAGCATCCTGGCCCTGCCCCTTCCAGAGCAGCCCTGTCCCTTCGGGAGCTGCCCAGGGCCACTTCAAAAATGTTTGAAGTGGCCCCTGTCAAAAAAATTATTGCCCGCCCCTGCTCTAAGGGTATGTCTACAGTGCACGGCTATTTCAGGATATCAGAGGTATCCTGAAATAGCAACCCTGCGTCTTAACAAGCTGCCCGTTATTTCGAAATAATGGGTGAACTATTTTGGCATCCCTGTAACCCTCGTTCCGTGAGAGTTATATGATGTCTTGAAATAGTGCCAGATTTCAATACAACACACTATGTAGATGACCCAGATTTCAAAATAAGCTATTTTGAAATAGTATCGAAATAAGTTATGCAATTTGCATAGCGCACATTGTATATCTTTTTTGAGTTTAGGGTGCTGTGTAAATGCACTCTAAAGTGCCGCAGGACTGCTTGTTTTATTCAGCCCCTGGGCATTTACAGTTTCAACAGACAAGATGATCAAAATGGAAGAGGAAAGGTGAAGTGGCTTGTTCACCATCACATAGCAGATCAGTGGAATCCTGGGTTTAGAAGTTAGAGCCCCTGACTTGCAGCGAAGTGCCCTGTCTGCTAGACTATATCCCCTTCTAAATATTCAGGCAATTGAACCCCAACCTGTTTGGAAGACTGCTGTACATGCCACTGTGCCATTCCCATAGCCAGATGAGCCTGTAGTCAATGAGTAGAGAGGAGAGGAAATTTTTCAAAAAGCTGCTGACTTAAACTTGTGCATCTGTGTTTTTTATATACAAGATTGGTGTGCTCTGGGGGATGTTACTGGCTCAAGGCTTGTCATACACATCTGAACACACTTCACTGAGGCAGTTTCTAAACTCTGCTTTCCTTGTGAGGTTGAAAGGGTGTGAAGGTGAGTCACCTCAGACTAATCCTTCCTACTTCACAAATCATGCAGAAGGATATAGTTCAGCACTAACTTAAAGGACAGCAAGTTGCTGCCTGAGTCACCAGTATCCTAATCTTACCTAGTACTTTATCAAGAGCAAGGTAGCCGCCATCAGTACAGTGGCTCAGAAGCAGTCAGGGAGAGGCTTGCTACTGGGGTCACTGGCACCATGACCAGACCTTGAATGTCCAGAGGTGATTATAGCAGAACCCCAGAGTTATGAACTGAACAGTCAACCACACACCTCACTTGGAATCAGAACTGGTTTGGCCAGCAGCAGACAGCTCCTCCCCCCCCCCCCAAAAAAAAACCCCCACATACAGTATAGTGCTGTTAAATGTGAACTACTGAAAAATAAAGTTTAAAAAAGAGATGTAACAAGGTAAAGAAACGGTCTCTGTGCTTGTTTACTTTAAACAAAGATAGTTTAAAAGCATTTGAAAGAACAACTATAACATTTTGTTCAGAGTTATGAACATTTCAGAGTTAGACAACCTCTGTTCCCAAGAGGTTCATAACTCTTAAGATTCTACTGGAGTTTCAAAGTGCTATATTGTTTTCCTAAGGGCAGCATGTTTCTTGTGCCACATATACATATACAAGTAAGAGATTTTTGTGTGAACTGGCTACAGTGCCCCAACTGACACATCCTGTGTCATTTCCAAGGTTTTCTCCTTTAGAGTTGAAGTTGTCACCTTTGTCCAGGTAACAGACTTTAAAGATGCAATGTAGCCTCCTTATAGGATCACCTGGAGATTGCTCCCTAGCAATTACATTTGTGTCAGAAATGTACTAGTTAAGCTAGTTTGACTCCTTGGGAAATTCACCTCTCCTAAGTTATTGAAGCTGATGTCAAATGAAGACAGAAAACGTTCAGCTCGATATTCTCCTGTGTGTAGCATTGTCTGTTCAATGCCCACAGTTGTCGGTTCCTTGTGCTGTCTCTGCTTTGTGTAACTAAAAAAAAAACATGTTCTGGGGAGGAAAGAGGCTAATTAGTTAATCAATAGATGCTTCTTTCTAGGAAAGAAGACAGAGCAGCACATCTGCATGCTGGATATAAATGAAAATAAATGAATGGAGATTGCCTATCTCCTAGAACAGGCCTTGAAAGGTCATCGAGTCCAGTCCTCTACCTTCACAGCAGGACCAAGTACCATCCCTGACAGATTTTTGCCCCAAATGGTCTTCTCAATGATTGAGCTCACAACCCTGGGTTTAGCAAGCCAATGCTCAAATCACTGAGCTATCCCTCCCCTCTGCCACATTCATGGAACTGACCTTTCTATGTGTTTATGATGACGGTCCATTCTTTCCAAACTAGTGGGACCTTATCTCTGTTAATATCGTTCTAAGAATCACCACAGCGTCCTTGAACTTACCTTGAGAAGATCTGCCTTGACAAGGCTTTGAAATTGCTTTAAAAAAATACTTATCAGGCCCTGGCACTTTGCTTTTATTCAAAGCTTTGTGTAAACATGCACTATTTGGAGCCAGCCTTTCACCATGAGGCGCACAGAGCTGCATTGCTGCACATGGTTTCCCTATGCGGCTACTCAGGGCTGACATGCCAGCCCTCTGCTGATGCATATGGCAGGCGGGCAAAGTGGCCACCTGTACACACAAGGGTAGGCCTGCAAGCGTGCATGGCAAAGGCAAAATGGCATTTGTGCGAGTCTCCTCCCTCCAAGTGATAGAAGCAACTTCCCAATGTAGAGCTGAGCAGAGGGAAATGTATGGGAAGATGGGTAAGTTGCCTAAAAGCCAAGAACACACCAAATCCCTATTGAGAGAGGGACCAGTACAAACCCTGGCAGGTTCATTGAAAGCAAATATGAAAGCACCAGAACTTTCTCCAGGAACAATGCAAGCAAATGAGCAGGTAAGCAGTCTATGACTAGCTTGGAGCTACCGGAATGATCTAACCAGCCTGTTTGAGGCTCAGCAGTCCACATTATACTAAGTCTTCTCTCTCCTGCTGCACATTCCCATGGTGCCAAGTGCGCTAGGAAAAGAGCCTGAAACATGAGCCTTTGTATCAGATGCCTGGTATAAGGCAGAACCTGCTCACAGAGTCTGGCAAGAACAGGGCTGATATTGCAAGAATACGCATTCCTAGGAAGTGCTAGTCACAGAGTACTCATGCAAACACAGCCTTATTGCAAGTGGTACCAAAACAGCCCAGTACCAAGGATGGTACAGAAATGTCCCCTAAGGATAACAGGAACACACAGACAATGAAGTCAGGATGACAATGCACAACAAAAAGGTTTTGATCAAATCACTGTACAAGGTGACAGCAAGGGGCAGTACTAACTTGTTTGTATCAGGGTATAAAAATGTATTATGAGCTGTGTCCCTTGTCTTAGTACCCTTAGGCTATGTCTACACTGCAGGCTTCTTGTGCAAAAACTTGCAGAGCATCTACACTGCATGCGTGGCCTTGCTCAAGTAAATTTACAGTAAAGCATCAGAAAAGAGGGCTTCTTGCACAAGAGTTATTCCTCTCCCCACGAGGAATAAGCCCTCTTGCGCAAGAGCTCTTGTGCAAAAAAGCTAGTGTTGACAGGAACAGGGGTTTCTTGTGCAAGAAACCCCTATGGCTAAAATGGCCATCAGAGCTTTCTTGCACAAGAGAGCGTCCACACTGCCATAGACGCTCTTGCGCAAAAGCTCATGGCAGTGTGGACACACTCTTGCGCAAGAACTTTTGAGCAAGAACTCTTGCTCAAAAAGTTCTTGCACAAGAAGCCTGCAGTGTAGACATAGCCTTAGAGAGTCGGCCAGGTGCTATGACTGTGCTTTGTCAACACTAAAGATGGCCTATTGCCTTCGTTCCTTAGCTGAGCTTGTGGTCATTGGGCAATTCGCTCAAGATCTGCCATGCCAGCGGGGGTGGCCCACAAAGGAAACACACAGCCCAATAGCTATCAACCTCTCACCAGACCAACTACAGGCTGAACAAACATGCGTTGTAGGGTCATCTGCCTGTTGTGCTTGTGCCATGGTTTTGATGAACTGTGATTAAACTCAGCAGTGAGACAATGGGTTTGTCTAGCCCACAGCAGCGCTGCGCCAACCACTCTGGTCCATACCAGGGTCACTAGGTCTGGCCAAACACCACACACAGAGCTACAGAAATGCCACAAGTCTCCCTTCCTGATCAGTGCCTCTCCCTCCCCTACCTGAAGCTATGTCTAGACTATGGATCTTTGGTATCCTAGAAAAACTCTGCCATGTCCAGGGAACACATCTGCTCTTCCAACATTTTTTGCAGAAGAGCAGACGTGCTCTTTTGGAAGCTGTCTGCATTGTTTCATGAGGCAGAAGGGCTCTTCCGAAAGGGGAGGTTTTTTCCAAAATTTGACCCGGTGTAGATGGGCCAAATTTCAGAAAAGCCTCTTCCAAAAAAAAAATTTGGAAAAAGGTATGCAAATTGTGGAACACAATTTGTGTACCTTTTTCAGAAAAAAAAGCAGTCTAGACATAGCCTCAGTCATGGGCCGTTTCTCTGGCAGGAGCCAGGTCCACATTTGTGTCTCCTCAGCCAAAACCTAAGCAGTGCTGCCTGCTGTAGGCCAGTTCCCACCCAAAGCACCTAGTGAGCAAACTGCCCAAAGAGGCAGGTGTGAGCTAAGCCACTGAGGTGGAAGGAAATTTAGTCAGGTGGCTTCAACTGCCCCTACGCCGTCACTGCTGATAGAAGCATTTTCAACACTCAGCCCAGAGAGCAGACAGAGCTCTGCCAGCAAAACTAGACATTAGGCTCCTGATTCAGTTGGTGGGAAAAGAGTGACCCATGGTTCACACACTGGAGAAAAATGACCCCCCAGCCTTTTTAAATTAAAATTGCAAATGTTGAGTTCCCCCAATTCTAATATTTGAGCCCCCTCCCAAAAGGCAGAGCAAGTCCTCTTTCAGTGGTTCTTACGGAGCGAGCGGCTGAGGGAGGGGGGTGGTTGTCACATTGCAGGTCACCTTTAAACATCAAAAGGAAAAGCCAGGCATAATTCCTCCCAGCTTTAAACAAATTCCTTCTAAGTTATTCATCTGGCTAATTCACTACATTCAGTACAGAAACTTATTTAAAACTCATAAATTATGGTGCTTAAATGATTCAGCCAACTTCGGTGGGAACTGCTAGAAAACGCAGCCTTTTCAGCACCACAGGCTGAAGTAGAAGCACACCCTGCACTAGCCAGCAAAGGTGAGATATGCAGTTAATCAGCTGTAAAAAAGGGTCAGGGCAGGAAGACAAGGGGTATGCCAAAATTAAATGGAGTTTAAGCTAGGCCCAATAAAGAAAAATGCAACTAGCCAGGCCTCGGCTTTCAGCTCAGCCAAAGCACTGGCTGTGCTTTGGGATTCAAGCAGTGCCTGTCCCCAAATTACATTCAGTCAAGGATCATTCATTACTCTCCATGTTTATTAGTTTTGTGCTGGCTCAACTGTTCTGGCATTTATCAGACATCGCTTTGTCCTTCACAGTCTGCGGTGGCGGAATTTTCTGAATAGCTGCCATATTACCAGAGCCCAGCTGCTGCTGTTGCAGTATGGACACAGTCAGTGTGCGCATTCCTGGTGCAGAGAAAACACACATGGGCAAGCAAGGCCAAAATCCAAACTCCACAGGGCTCAGGGAAAATTCTTCACCAGACTAGCTTGTGGTGAATCAACTGAGTGAAGTTTAGCAAACAGCAACTTAATTATCTGGAAACACGGCCCCTTTGCCCCCTCTTGGCTGTGCGAGGTATCAGCATGCAGCTTTGCATGCCACAGCTTTTGTTGAATCTGCTAATGAATATGAGCTTCCTTTTATGCCTGCTATCACATGAAAGCCTCAGTTCACAGTGGAGAGTCCTAGAGTTGATTCTCCAGCAGATTTCAGCTTGCTCAACCAGCCATGTAGCTAGCACAGCAATACGCATCTCTCCATCTCGCTCCTTCACACCTTGTCCAGTATCAAATGTGTGCATTTATTTATAGAGCCCTGCAAATCTATGGGTAGCTGCTCTATATCCCTAGGTATCTGCATCCATGGATGGAGATGCAGCTATCTGTGGATCATTTTTGCAGATGCGGATACTAATTTTGTTTCTCCACAGGGCTCGACTTATATCCGTAGGGGTGCATCTACACTGCACTGTAGCTCAAAATAAGATAAGCAATTTGCGTGTATCTTATTTCAAAATACCTTATTTCATACTTTGGCACTGTCTACACAGCACCAAATTTCAAAATAACCCGCTATTCCAAAACCTCCCTTACTTCTTATTGAATGAGGTTTACAAGGTTGTTAGAATAGCGAGCCCATTATATTTCAAAATAATGGGCTTGCTGCGACGACATGGGATAGCTATTTCAGGATACTGGGGTATCCTGAAATAGTGCTGCAGAGTAGATGTAGCCTAATTGTCCTGCTGTCCCTTAGATGATAATCTCAGTGACTGCCTGCAACCTAAACCAAGCAACACCTGGGCAATCAGGCATTGCACTTCAATCACATGGATATTTGCTTGTGGCTGTCTCAATAAGGTCTGACCCATGCATAGCACCACCTGTGCTATTATTGCTTTCTACAGGAGTATTAAAGCAGCTGGGAGCTAGTTTATACCACATCGCAGCTAGTCAAAAATGGTTACAGGAAGATTCTTGGTTTTGGCCAGCTAGAAGCTAGTCCGGTACCAATAAATGAATAAATAAATTGTGTTTGCAACCACATTGTCAGGCTGTGGCCTTTTACTTTTCAGGATGGTCTTGCTTAGCACATGTAGGTTTTGTGTTGCTGACTTCTATCTTCCTCTTTGATTCTTCCCCTGCCCTCTTTTAAAACAGAAGACAGTTAAACAATTTTTGGTGAACAGAATTTGCTGATGTGCTGGACATTAATGCCACCCTCTGGCATGCACGCACGCACGCACGCACGCGCACACACAGTCTGGAGTTCAGCAGGTTTGGGAAAATAGATGATGCCCAAGAAGCTCAGTTAAATTGGTCAGCCAATAGTGCTTCAGAGAAAAATATGCGCTGTCAAGTAAGTATGCCCCCCAGTTATACGACTACACAGATGTCATGAAAGGAATATATTAGTATTTTCAGTAGGCCAAAAAAAGTCATCTGGGTTACCTACCTCTTAGAATTTCAGGGAGTCTTCCCTTTTCTCATTCTTTTTGGATCGATGGTATTAGAACCCAGCATCCATGCTAGTGGATTCTGGGCGGGAGTTAGGATAGAGGAAGTGTAAATGAGACTCAGATGCTAAGTTCCTTTACAAAATAATGTAATGGTCATTCTGAGTCAGATCAAAGGTCCATCTAGCCCAGTGTCCTGTCTTCTGCCTGTAGCCAGCGCCAGATGCTTCAGATGGAATGAACAGAACAGATAATCATCAAATGATCCATTACCTGTTGCTCATTCTCAGCTTCTGGCAAACAGAGGCCAGGGACACCATCTCATTAAACCACTCTGATAGCGTAAAAGGTCAGTGTCATTACATGTATAGTCACCTCAAGGCCACTTTATGTTGCCACAGTGGTATAAACAAGCCCTAAGACTTTTACCAACAGTCTTCCTGACTACACCAATATATTCATTTATAAATAAAATTCTTAAACTCTGAAAGAAGATTTAACTATAAAAAATATAGGGCTCAGGTACTTGTCTCTTGGTTGGTTCTTTCTGGGTTTTGCTATACAAATGTATTTTTAAAATTTAAAATTTCCTAATGGATGGATTAAAACACAATTTGGCAATCAAGTCAACGCTGCTTCTATTATTTTGCTCTTCCTAATCACAGCTGTGGACTGCACATGCTGAATGAGGGAGGTGACCTCACTTGATCAGAAAGGATGGAACAGAGCAAAGCATTTTAAGCTATCTGGTGTGATGTCTAGAATGAAATGGAGATTTTTAATATCTCAGGAGATGGAAGTGTCAGTCTATAAAATATGTACACACACCCCCTGTATCACTAAGTTGTGTTGGCACCCATCATTTGATGCAATAAATGCCTTACTCAAACCACAAGATGGCAACAGAGCCAGGCTTTGTGGATGAACCGTAGTTCACTAATGGAGCTTTATAGTTATCAAATAAAGAAGTGTGTGTTATTTTGAAGCATTAATACTGTGCTTAATAAACCAAAGCCATCTGAAAACACTTCAATATATATATTTTATTAGCCAGACACATGTATTGCTGTAAGACAGACACCAGGAATGATAATTTCAGTAATTTTCATCACATCATAGAGACATGTTACTGATATTTAACATTTACAATAGAGTTGTTCTCACATGAACTGAAAGAACCAAAAAAGCCCCAAACCTCAATATATAGAAATGTCACAATTTAATATAAAATGTAAAATAACATTTTTAATTTAAACAAAATATCTTTACATAGGATGACAGAACATTTTTAGCATACATGCTCAAGTAAATGCTGTAGGAACATCAATGTGTTTGTTGCATCTTTCAGAAAAGTACATAGCATTTAAATGGGCCATGATTTGAGAGGCAGCTGGGGATACACTGTAGCTTAAAGCCAAGATAAGGAGTCAGGCCTATGTGCAGAACTTTAATGGTGTTACATGTGCAAGACCAGACGCTTCAAAAATTTGAAAACTTCAGAAGGTGAGTCTGAGCTGTAGCAATAATCTGAAACTATTGAAATACAGGCCCCCCCATGCACTGTGTTAAAAGCAATTATAAAATTTCACTATCAACCTTTTCCCAACAAAATCTGTAAATACTGAAAAATAATTCCTTTTAAAAAGAACAATTGCTACAAAAAAGTTTAAAGTTTAAAAGAACTGATGAAGTACAATCCCACAATGATTTAGACATGATTCAGACAAGTCTTCATTTGAAGTTTTATTCTAAAAGAATTGCCAAAGAAATGTATCTTTTAATGTGTTTTCTCTGTTTATTAGTGCTAAACATCATGCTACTTGGGCACCCTTGTTCCTTGCAGTTCATAAGTGCTGCTTCAATGGTAGACACAAAATTTGTTCACTTAGAAAAGTAAGTGGGTTATGTCATGAAATTCTAGTTTATTACTGTAGGGTTACTAACAAATCCTCAGCTACATGTGAAGTCTCTATAAAACCCAAAAGAACATCAAACTCTTAGCTACAGAAAAAAATACATGAAATTAGCTAACTGATTAGGGAAAAGGGTAGTTCACATTTCTTTGTTTACTTTAACTAACCTTGACAGTGTCCCTTTAACACATGAGACTACTTAAGCTTAATTTTAAAATGTCAAAAGGGGAAAGAATGTCCCAAGACTAATTTAAAATAAACTTTCCATGGTTTAAAAGAGAATCTGTTTTCACTGGAATACTGGCCTGCTACTGATCTCAGAATATTTTAGTACAACATTGTACAGTTTCATTAGGGGTCAAATTTTCTGCCCTCACTTAGCTCCAATGCTGAACTAGATCTGTGCAAGCCCCATGAAGCCAAAAGGGGCTAGACACAGGCACAGAAATCCATATGTGCAAAGCCAGGTACAAGAGGAGGGCCTCTGGTTTACCGTAATGCATGGAAGTGCATACAGTTAATGGCACAATAACAGCCCAAGTTATTTCAGGTCATGAGTTTCCTTCTAAGTAACTGCTGTGCTAGTGGTTTAGCATGATTGCAAAGTTCTCATTAAGACCTAGATTCTGCCACCATTATATATAGTGAAGTTGGCTCCAATGGGATCACTCACCAAGTAAGGTTGGCAGAGTCTGGTCCGATGAAATGAGGCTGTAAACACCTTAACCCTGAAAAGCACTAACACTTGCAGCATCACATGGACATTACTCAACACACAGATGTTAGTGGCGGAACATTCTCCACCCAAAACACACTTACATCATCTGGCATCAGACTGTTTCCAGAATTTGTTTTTAAATACATTTCAACAGGCTGAAGGGAAAAAGCAGCTTCTGCTATTCCACTGAGGTCCTATTGTGGCTCAAATCACACATCCAGAAAAGGGAATAATAGCTCTCCTAAAGGCTCTGCTCTACCCAGACCATAGGTCCACCCAGGCATTTAGGAGTAAGCAGGCACTGCAAGTCCATAAGGAATCACAGCCACTTATTGCATCTTGGGATTCACAGGCAGGGAGTCTGAGCATCTAGAACCAGACCTGCAGACATTACCCACAGACGATGAAAATTAAAACATGGAATCCTCTGCCAACAATGACACAAAAGCCTCTCAATAGGAGATTAGTTAGAAAACAGTTGTCATGTAACCTATCTACTGATCAGTCAGCCCTGTCTACCAGCATGCTAACTTTTTTAAAAAACCAATAATTTATGATTCTATATACAGACACCACTGTTGGTAAAATGAAAGCTGAAAGTCCTGTATATTCTACAGTTCACCAGGGCACAGTGGTGTAATGAGGGTGTTATGCGCCATGGGGCAAAAGCAAAATTTGCACCCCCCAATCATTTGTTAGTATGTATATGTTATTTATTTCTAAATCAGCAAAAATAATAACGTAAATAAAAAAAAGAACCATCCCTAGCCAGGCCTTCCTCCTTCCTGTCCCGCCACCATGTGAGGCTCCCTCCAGCGCCCCCAGACTGACGTGCCCTCTGGCCAATCGGCAGCTGCAGTTTCTCAGAGGGGTGGGCTACAGGCGAGGACCCGGACGCTGCGGCCCAATGGGTGGTGCCTCAGACTGACTGACGGCGAAGGGGATTGCAGGGGTTGCAGTCGCAGGTGGGGCCTGTGCACCAGCTGCGTTCTACGCATGCTCAGCCTGAACTCCCACCCTGTGCGCTGCCCCTGCCGGGCGCTTCATGCTCAGCTTCGATTTCCTGCAGGTGTGGAAGCAGCCAGCACCCACAGGGTCTTAGTGCCGTCCTTCCCTCCTCTGTCCAGTTGTCAACATAACTTTAGGCAGCTAAGTTGGCGCCCCCCCCTAGTGTGGCGCTGGGAAGCAACTGCTCCCTGCCCTCCCCGCTATGCTACTGCCAGGGCAGCTGGAAACTAGTAACAGAAAAGAGCAGATATAGGTAGTTTTGAAATCGCTGGCATGCATTGCTTTGCTCTGAAGTTTCATTGCTATTTAAAGCATACCATCGTTTTTATAGGATATAGTGTGTGTACCTAGAGTGGCGATCATCGTGCTACTGCTGGGAGAGAAAATTATCTCGTAACAAGGGCATGTTTCCAGTATTACATTTTTCCTAAAAGCCTTGGCTGCCCCTAGGGTCTAGTCATGATCAGCACAATCATGCAGGAGACAGTCTGGATTTCCCCCACCCTGGGAAACATCCGTCCTGCTGGGTTTGCAGGGGAACCACTAGATAGTGTATTACTGTTACTTTTTGGTAGAAACCACTTGTATACCCTGCTAGCAACAGAAGAGGGAGAAATTTTAGGAGTTTACACTTGGGAGCTTGTCAGGGGGAGATAAAGAAGAGGAATTCCTAGGACATCTAGACCAGCTGTCTGTCAAGTCATATTCAAAACCAGTAAATGTAGTTTGGCTGCAAGGTGGGGTTAACCTCGGACCAAGAAAATATTGGGGATGTCTTTGTATTTTGACAGAGTGCAAACACCTATCACTTGGTATCTGTACCTAGTGTCACCTCAGAGCCATTAGTGAGATGAGTTTGTAAGTTCAATCTGGCTTCAAATACTCTCTCCATTTTTCCTATGTAGATTAAGAGCTGAGCATCCCAGTATGTTGTACACAAGGTGCAGACTGTCACATATGAGGTCAGCCAGCTCTATTTTTTAAACAGTGAGAAACTGATCTCCATATAGGAGTATCCAACTGAGATACATTTTAAAAGCATCCATAACAAATAAAGTGAATGCAAGAAAATGCCATCATAGAACAGCAACTCCTGCTGCTATTGTAGATGGCAGACATGCAGATGAAGCAGAAATTTATCAAAAACACTTAAAGGTTTATCTGAGAGGCATTTATCTAGCTAGGACATTCGATGTCTTTATATCCTTTACACCAGAGGACTGAAAAGCAAAAATGAAACTTACTTTAATGTAACATAATTTCAGTTACTGTCTGCAAACCCTGTATGCTGTGGAATTTCCACAAACAGAGTACTCGAACAATAAGATCATATCGTTTCTGCAGAGCTGTTTGATTGCCGGAAGCATGGCAATCCATTCCTGCAAGCCAACCGCATGCCATTTTGCTTTTCTTCCCAAAAATTCTTCTGTCCTATAGCACTGAGCTACTTTCCAGTCCACAGATCTGAATTTTTATTAACAATCACTAGCCAGCAAAGCAATCTTAGTGGGGACCAACAAATTCCTTTTGTATATAATAGCAGCAGCACTTTCCAGAAATTCCTTTCATAAACATCTAAAATAAAAATGCTACAAAACATTTAAGATATCATAAATAAACTTACTCTAAAAATCTCCTTTCAAGCGATTAATAAATAAAATCCATTCTTATTTGCTAGCACAAATAGGCTGGATTATAAAAGTGCTATAGAGAATCTTCAGAGACCTCTCTTGTTTTGTGCTTAGTTGCTCAATGATTTCCAAGGCAGAGTTTCTTGTTCTGATGCTGCTGTTCATCTAGTGACTTTGATTTCCGTACACCATCTAAAACACAAGATGGTTTAAGAGAATATTAAATACATGTTTAATACTCAAATGTGTCTTGTGACCATATCAGGAGTGAGTTAGTGTTGCAGCTGTATTGGTCCTAGCATACTAAAGAGCCAAGATGATGAAGTGGGTCCAATAAAAGTTATTAGTTCACCCCCTTGTTTCTGAAGATAGTTAAGCAGACTCATGTCCTAAGAGATACCTATATAAAGTATCAGGCAACTGAAAGTTGTATAGTTATTAGCACACTGAAAGAATGCTGGCAATGCACCTGCACACACTATATAGTCATTAGCACACAGTGATAGGAATCTTTCCTTTTTATTTCTTATAACACATGGGTCTCACTCTGGATCCAGGGCCTAAACAGATCCTCTTTCATATGCACTCTAGGTTACCTGGGAAGGCACAGGTCAATGCCTTCACCACATTCCCAGCTATGAATATTTGTTCACAGATTTCAGTTGGTTTAAAACTGCAATCAATTAATTAAACTCTTTAATCTACTTTAGGACAGACACTGCTAGCAGGAACAGCATTGTGTGTGCACAGAACTTCAGGATTCTCATACCTTGGGCTAAAAACAGAGGTAGCACATTCAATTGCAGCAAGAATAAAGGGAGCACCTTTCCCCAGATGGAGACACATACTCCACTTAAGCACAGCCATCATGAGGTAAGTACACCGAGTGGCCCAGAATGGGGCTGGTTAAAAACTCAAGGGCACCACTTTAAAGAAATAATCATCTGGAAAAAGACCTGTTGACAAGCACTGGGACCTTATGTACCTCTCCTTTGCTGGGATTGAAAACAGTTGAGTTATTAGCATTCCGCAGTGGTTAGTGGACACCCATGTTTTATCTGATGAAATACTCTCAGAATTCCTGACCACAGAATCAAAGAAGAGAGTGCCCTTCAGAACTGACCCCAGATTTCACATGGAGCGCACTGAGTGTTAGAGTTTAGTCAGTGCTCTGTAACCTCTCTCAGACCAGAAACGATCCGTGGAACTCCTACTATGCAGACTCAGTACTTTGCATCGAGGTGTTCCCAGTTTACTCTCTGAAACAAAACATCTAGAATGACTTCTACATTGGGCGTTACAAATATTTTGATCTGTATATACTATTTCCAGCCCTGATTCAGAGGCATTCCAAGGGCTTACAGTTGATGTTAATTTGTCACAGTGGGTCATTTCCCCTAGTGCAGAAAGGACCTTAGAACGACACTGTGACTTTACCCCTGTCCTTGGAAAGTGACAGCTTGCTTGGCACATCCACCTGCTTGGAGCTGAAGGAACAGGAAGCTCATATTCAGTGATCTGGGGAGCAATTGCCATTAAATGCAATGGAAATGGGAGTTGCTAGAGAAAAGTGATTAAAATTATTGGTGCCTTTTTTATTTAGAAACTGTAGACAGTGGGTTTGATTTTAGAAAGCATCTAAGTGACTTCAGAACTCATATTTCATTGAAACTCAACAGAATTTGTGTTCCAAGCCACTTGGAGGCTTTTCAAAAACGCTCCCACTAGGATGGACTCATCAGTGGTAAAACTAGGATACTATGGATAACTTACATGCCTGGATAAAGCACTACAGGATATTTATGGTGTATGGGGTGTGCCAGGTTTGGTATTTTTTTAAATGAACACATAATTTTGATATCATCACTAGTATCTAGTTGAAAGTTTAAATAGGTATGTTGTCTCTGTCAGAATTTGAAAAATGAGTTATAACCTTGCCAGAATTTAGAGTTTATTTTCAAAATCTGTTCATTTAGTGCATGTAATTTCTTACAACCAGTTACTACAAATACTTACTTTCTCTGGGTGTAGGCTCATGAATACCAATGTGGGATGGGCTTAGTTGCCACTGTGAAAAAGAAAAAAAGTTTTATTTATTCTAGAGGACAAAAATTAAACACTGGGAGTAAGAGGACATTTGGCACATCACTTCATTTTAAGGGTGTGAACTCCTCTGATGCTGTGAAACCACAAGCAATGGTTGCTTTCTTTACACCCTTCCCCTTTCAAAGGAAAAAAAACCCTATCACTCTGTTAAAGCCATAACTTTCACATTGCCTGCTGGAATGGGAGTTGTACCATTATGCACAATATTGAACACCTTCAAGGTACAGTACCTCAGAAGAGGCTCCTAGATCCACTTCTCACCCTACGCACTGTGACTCCTTTAAGAGCTATGTTCCCGAACAGGCCCTTCCAGTGAATACCTTCAATGCTACCACAGTGTATGAAGGGAAGGGTTTATGATACCAACTGAATTAGCAAATCTTATTTAATGGAAAACGTTGTAGGGAGATATCCTGGAGAGTGGACATCCCAGCTCTGTCTTTGGCTTGTGCCTTTGCACCTTGCAGAGTATGTACCATACTCTGTCTTTTTCGACAGGCTTCCAAAGCCTGCACCAGGGGAGCATTCCACAGAGCCACTTTTCTTTTGTACATCTATTCCATGTGATGCATGATATTGTTGCAGAAAACCCAGATTCTTGGGGATGGTTGAAGAAGGGACCTTATGTCATTAGGAAGATCCCATTGTAATCTCCCAGATGCACCTGGAAGCATTTACATTGCAAATGGATCTTCAATGACAGGAGGGATTTTAAAAATAGGCTTTTAAACTGAAAAAATGCTCCTATTGAAAAAACCCCCATGTCAGAAGCTTTGTCTACACTACCACTTTTTCCATCTCACACTAGCACAGCAATGGTGCAAACACCAGTGTAGACATTTTTACCCTCTTCTCTTTGAGTCCTGCTGGAGCAGGATTAGGCAACATGATGACAGAACTTCTTTGCCTTCTTACCACTTATGTAAAATCATAGAACACTAGAACCGGAAGGGACCTTGAGAGGTCATCGAGTCTAGTCCCCTGCCCTCGTGGCAGGACCAAGCACTATCTAGACCATCCCTGATAGATGTCTATCTAACCTACTCTTAAAGATCTCCAGAAATGGATGTTCCACAACCTCCAGAGCCAATTTAATCCAGTGTTTAACCACCCTGACAGTTAGGAAGTTTTTCCTAATGTCCAACCTAAACCTCCCTTGCTGCTGTTTAAGCTTGTTGCTTCTTGTCCTACCCTCAGAGGCCAAGGAGAATGATTTTTCTCCCTCTTCCTTGTGACACCCTTTTAGATACTTGAAAACCGCTATCATGTCCCCTCTCAGTCTTCTTCTTTGCAAACTAAACAAGCCCAATTCTTTCACTCTTCCCGCATAGCTTATGTTCTCTAGACCTTTAATCATTCTTGTTGCTCTTTTCTGGACACTCTTAAATTTCTCCGCATCTTTCTTGAAATGTGGTGCCCAGAATGGGACACAATATTCCAACTGAGCACAGAGAAAAGCAGAAGAATGACTTCTCTTCCCTATCAGCACAGAGAAAAGCAGAAGAATGACTTCTCGTGTCTTGCTCACAATACACCTGTTAATGCAGGTGTTAATATACTTGTAAAGATTTTTTAAAAAATTCTATAGTTTCTATCACTTACTGTAAATTTGCAAACTCCCTCAAGTTCACCAAACTTCATGTATGATATGTCTGCTTTCTTCTTTCCAACATCTACATCTCCAGCATAGATTTGCTTGATGCCAGAACCTTTGATTAAAGGCACACATTCATCACAAGGACATTTTGTCACAAAAATCATGCTTCTCTCTTCTGGTTTTATTTCCTGACACCTGTAAGTAGGCAGAAAAAGTTTCTGAAATTAAAAATGTGACAATTTTGAATGATGGTGATTTAGGTTCATGTGGGTGAGCAAAGAAATTATGTTAATCATGCAATAATCTGCTCTTTGGAGTAGGATTGTTTTTCCTACCAAAGCATGTGGGAACAAGGGGACATATTTAGTTAGGATTTGCTATCTGAAATGCGCGGGCGCACGCGCACGCGCACACGCACACGCACACACACCCCTTTGTTAAAAACTCAGCATTTGCCTTCTGCAGTGTTTCATTTCAAGACAATAATGCAGTTACAACAGGTAGCAGAGATGGTGACTTGAGTTTTAATTGTACCCATCATTCATACAAGAATAAATAGCTTGCATCAAGTCCTTCACAGTTTTGAAGAATTCGCAGAACTTACTTTCCCAGTGAATGTTCAAATTTTACATCACATTTAAATATGTAAAAGTTAGCATCTTTATAATCATGTCATGCTCTGCATTTATCAGTTGTTCATTTCTGAACTGCTACTTTTTTCGGATATTAAAAGTCACATACCTGAACGTTAAGGCGTTCTGCTCAGCATGTATGATGTATCTGAACTTTCTGATTTCTCTGTCTTTTTGTTTATCATCCATGTGTGGAAAATCAGCATATTCAGATCCAACAGGAAAGGCATTATAACCACAGCCTACAAAATACATGGCTCCTGTCCCATCACAGCTCTGCCAAAGTGAACCATAAAGTATGATTTAATATATAGCCTCTTTAAACATCCGCAGTGAATGTTTCACTATTGTGCATGTGGTTGCGGGGAGGGGAGCTTCATAGAGTATGTATCAAAAGCACTGGATGATCACATTATGTAAGAAATCCTCACTGGCTGCTTCTCTCTGTAAGCAGTACTGGTAGAGGCAACAAAAAGTATGAATGGCTCAGTCATTAAGCCATATTGCAATGTGTGAGAACAGGAAAGGGCAGATACATGGTGTGCTCATGATGTCAACGCCTGTATTTTGCCACTGCATGGAGATCCATTAGATGGCAGACCTACTGATGTATGAAAGAAGTTAGTGGCTGCAATTAGAATAGAGAGTGGTACAGCAATACGTATCTGAAGACCAGAATGAAACAATCCAAATTGGGTGCTAGAAAATAAATTATAGAACAATCTTGCACTTGCAGGAGGACTCACTACCTCTTAATAGATGAAGAGTAATCAAAGATGGGAAAAAAAAACCCTATGAAATGAACTCTAGCATAAAAAAAACCATTATGCCAGGGCACAAAAAGGAAAGGAGAATAATAATATTTTAAATTTTTCTAGTGTTTGTCATTTGAGGAACCAATGCATAAAATCTGAGACTTTAGCTTTGTGAACCAAGTTCAGGTTCTAAGTCCTTACTTTGCTCTGCAGATTAATGAATAAATAGATGTGGTTCTCAAGAAGTACTGCTCTCTTAGGATGCATCTACACTGTAGGACTTACCTCGAAATAAGCTACACAAATTGAGCTACATCAATTGTGTATCTTGTTTCGAAATAGCTTATTTTGAAATAGGGAGCATCTACACAGCGCTTATTTCGAAATAGAGCACTCTTCCTCTGACTTTCCTTATTCCTCGTACAATGTGAGTTACAGAAGTCCGAGTAAGAAGTCCTCCAGCTTGACAGTATTTCAAAATAACTGCCTGCTGTGTAGATACGGATTAAATTATTTTGGAATAGCGCTAGTTATTTCAAAATAGTGTTGCACTGTAGACGTAGCCTGAGGCTACGGCTACACTGCCATTTTTTTGCAGAAGAGGATTTGCAAATGGTGCTCTGATTTGCATATCTTCAGATTCTTTTTGCGGAAGAGGTTTTGCTGATAAAAAGCCCCGTGTTGATGGGGCCATTTGTTGAAAAAAAAATCCTTTTTCGCAAGATCCTGTAAACCTCGATTTTTGAGAAATAAGGGATCTTGCAAAAAAGGGGGGTTTTCCAACAAAACAGGGCTTTTTATTGACAAAACCTCTTCCGCAAAAAGAATCAGAAGATATGCAAATGAGAGTACCATTTGCACATCCTCTTCCGCAAAAAAACGACAGTGTAGCTATAGCCTCAGAGAGCCAGCCGCAAGAACCAAAAAAGCAAGCTGAAGCAGGAGAAATAGCAGATAGCATATCTACGATTAGTTAAGATCTTGTCCCACAGAAGTAAACAACCTGTCATGCTGCTACATCCAGCACTGCAATAATTATTTGTTGTTGCATCATAACAGCATAGTTCAGTACTTCAGTAAGTTTTTGTCTAGGTCAACCATTTGTAAGTCAAAGATGCACATTAGTATATCTTATTTTGGTATTTTTCCATTCCCTCAAACTTCACTATGATCCAAATAAGGTAAGTTCACGAGACATTTGCTGCAAAAAGTTCAGTCTGGCACAACACTACAGTTGCATCAAAAAGGATTTGATGGCTAAGCTGTTGCCTTTTGACTTCTCAAGGAGAGAACTGAATAGTGATACTGTTGAACTGCACATGGGCTGGATTAGTAGTACTGGCTAACCTTTGTAGCTATGATACCTGGAATGACCATAATGCTGTTACTATGGAGTCTAACAGATGAGAAGCTAGGCACAAACACTGTGGTATTTACCAACTCAATCAAACTAATCCAACCTGACAGACTAATTATCAGCCAAAATTAATTGAGTTATCTGAGAATATAAACATGCAATTTTAAATAACATTATGCATAAATGTCTCTCTTTTACAAAACAATACAGCCAATTATGAGAAAAATTACAGTGAGAGACAAAGGGACAATTTCCCCATACTTACAGATTTTCCTTCTGCCCAGATAACAGCTCCAACACCGGTTTTGTGATCCTCTAAAATATTAAATGTATAAAAAGTAGTAAGTAATTGGCACTTCTGTAGAAAACTTCCATCTGGAAATCTGAAAGCATTACCTAGTAATTAATTAATGCTGGATCTGGGAACATCTGGGAGGTATCATCCACACTTTGCCAATAGGGAAATGAAACACAGAAAGATTAAGAAAAGTACCAGAGAAATACAAGTCTATGATAAACCCAGGAACAGAATGCAGCCCTCCTGATTCAGGCCTGTATCTTTCTCCCAACACCTTAGTTGATTAAAAACAGTAATGTAATTACAGCGTGGAGAATTATAAACATTGGGTCTCTTTTGATAATTATTAGATACTCAATGTATGCTAAGAAGATAGTGTCTCAGAGACACTGAGTTTTGCGAGTGTTTTTGGCCACCTTACACAAAACAAAGGACTTTGTGTTGGGAAACTAGCCCATAGCACCAATGAGTTAATTGATGGTACAAGGTCATGTGGAAACTTTTTTTTAAAGGAACTCAATAAACAAAAAGTCTTTAAACACAAAACTTTTTAATAGTCTTGTACAGAAACAAGCTCTAGTACAGGAGAATTTTGTGGACTCTCTCTTACCCACTAAACAGGAGTTTGAACAGAACTTTCATTTAAGTTACTTGGAAATCTTCCAAGTTATTCTGACGGGCATTTTAACTGATTAAAAATGGGGTGCACTACAGCAATAAAATGCTGCAGTGATTATAGCTTTCAGTACAAAACACTTCAACCAGTGCTGTTCCAATAGTTCACTGTAGAATTCGGCACTCACTTTTGGGGGGGGAGGAGAGGGCTTTCCTGCCAAGGAAATGTTTTTACCACATCTGACAAATTATTTACATGTTTTTCTTAGTTATTTCTATATAATAACTAGTGTGAATTATTCTCCTGACTTATATCCTTTCTTTATCACATGGTATAACTAATGTTACCGCTCTATTTCAATATCCATTAACATGGGATTAGGATGCCAGCGAAGGCCTCAGCAGGATAAACTAGGTTGGATATAATAAACACTTATCCCGACAAATATTTTCACTTCTAAAAGGAAAACAGAAGAATAATTTGTGTCTGCAAACATTCTTCCCTTACCCCAAACTACCACCTTTGTTTAGATAGCTTGGATTATGCTCTCCATTTCATAAAGTGCTCAGCATATTCTGGTCTAAAACTGAGTCCAAAGGGTTAAGCAGCGCAGCCTTGGATCATCACCAGGTGAACATGAAGCTGCATCAATGTACCCTGGCATTTGCTCTTTATTTTGATCCTTTCTCTCTATTCTGTGCCAACCCTGCTTTCTAATTTTCCAAAATAACCACTCTTTCAAAGAACATGATTTGCAAAAAGCATAAAGCCAGGCTTCAAAATGTATGTTTAGGCATCTAATAGATAGTCTGGTTTTCAACGTGCTTAGCACCCTGCATCTCCCCTTGACTTAAAGTTGCAGCTCTAGTTAAATTCCAATTAAATTGGAATTTTAATCTAGTAAACAATTTTTCAGAGGGAGGTGAGAGAGCTAAAGTGGGAACTTTAAAAATACATACCATGTAATTTAAAGAAATTTCTTCATTGTGGCTCTAGACCAGGTTGAAAGGATACAAGAGGCATTGATGCCACATTTACTTGGGTATAGCAAAGAAGAGTTCCAGTTAGCTAGTACCTATCATGCTCAGAGATTTGCCTATATTATGGTTATTGAGGAACATGCAGATAGATGGTCATACATTGAACAATATCTCAAGCCCATACCACTATAACTAATTACAGCTGCACATCACTGGTTAATTCAAAAATTGGTGCTGGAGTATAGCAAAAGTCGATCATCAACGGACAATTTTTGTTTACTGCTCTGAGTTGATTGGAATCCCTTTGCTTTTACAAAGGTGCCACGAGAGTCACTTTAAGAAAGGACAGATTTCTGGAAGGAATTCCTTCTGCTGTTCTGAAGGCACAAAAACTTCTTTGAGGATAATTAGAAAGTTCCTCTTTTGTCTAGTTCCTAAACTTTTCCTGGGCCCAACTGCAAACAAATACCAGAAATTGGTTTGATCCCCTGGAAGAGAGGCTAGAAATAATTAACTAATTTCTCCACATGGGTGGAGCACCTATTAACTTGGATGGAATCACACTTGCACATCAGTGCTGTATTTGGTCATGGGAAAACAGTGTTTTATCCTTTCTATAAAATTATATAGTCCTAGCCAGGGAATCTATTTCCTCCTCCACAGATCTTCTTGCATATCATTTATTTAATGTAACACTAATATTACCACATTCTCAAACCCTCTGATGGTTGCTCCCATATCCAGGACTTTCACGAATACATCAACGCATACAGTGTATGCTTTGTGGCTCTCAACTGTGCAGGTGGCAGGATGTAGAGGATTTAGGGGCATATGGTGTATGATGCCAGGAAGAATTAATAGCTTGTGCATCTTGAAGCCAATGTTATGTGCACAAATGGCAAGGAACAGGAGGCTAGATGAAGGATCCATACGCAAGGTTATGACCTAACCTTTCTTATATTACTTTCACCCTTTGTCCACGAAACATTCTCTCAGTCCTCAGAATCACTTAGATCATCTAGTACCAACTCACACACACTACAAAATAAACGCTACAGCAGGGGTGGGCAAAGGGGCCTCCCTGGGCTGGATCCAGCCTGCCAAGTGGGTGGACCCAGCCTGTGGATGCCCTGCCACTCCCACGCCCCCAGGCCAATCAGGTCCTGGGGGCAGGAGAAGCACATGAAGTCTCTTACTCTCTGCCCCCATCTGCAAGCACTGCATGACCCTTGCAGGGTGGAAGCAGGGAGCAAGAGACTTTGTGCGCTCCTCCTGCCCCCAGGCCATGATTGGCCTGTGGTTGGGGGTAGCTTGTGAAGTCTCCACCTGCCCGGAAAGGGGGCGGGTGCCTAGAGGGAACAGATGGCAGTTCTCTCTAGGTGGGGGGATGGCAGGAGCAAAGATTTTATGTGCTTCCCTACTCCTAGGCCAATCAGGGTCTGTGGGAGGGGGAGCACGGAAGTGTCCTGGCCCTGGCCCTTCTGCCAAAGATCCCACCCCTTCTAGGATGGTCTGGGGCCACTTAAAAAATTAGTGAAGTGGGCCCCCGTCTAAAATTATTGCCCACCCCTGCGCTACAGTGTGCAGCTCTCTTAGTACTTGGCTCTCTATAAGCTACCCCACTGCCTTCCATTATTTTTTCCCTCTTGTCCTATGGAACAAAAGCTGGGGAAAAACATTTTGTTCCAGAAAAACAAACATCTGAGTTCAGTCCTACAGTCAAACCCAATTTCACCTTATCACACAATTACAGAGGGAGACTGGTGAACTGAAATTCATTTACAAGTTTGACACTGTTAACCTGGGCTTGAATAAAGATATTAACTGGTTAACATACTACAAAGCCAATATCCCCAATTTTTTATATTGGGGGATAGCTATTAATGGGACACATCCAGCCTATTTAATTAGCTTCATTAACACAGGTCCTACAAATTGACAGATATAACAGCAAAAGCCATTACATCTTGGATTTGGTATTCCACTTCATCAGATGAGTTAAAGTAGAGTTTTACCCATGAAAGCTCATATCTAATATATTTGTTAGTCTCTCAGGCTACATCTACACTGCAATGCTATTTTGGGATACCGAAGTATCCCAAAATAGCAATCCCGCGTCTTCACAGCAAGCCCATTATTTCAAAATATAATGGGCTCTCTATTCCAACATCCCTTGTAAAACTAATTCCACAAGGAGTAAGGAATGTTTCGGAATAGCAATTTATTTCGAAATTTGACACTGTGAAGACAGTGCCAAATTACAAAATAAGCTATTTCGGATTAAGATCAAAATAAGATATGCAATTTGTGTAGCTCAAATTGCATACTTTATTTCAAGCTATGGTGTAGTGTAGACGCACTCTAAGGGGCTACAGAACTACTGTTTTTAATCACATCAATGACTGATGGGGACTAATGATGCAATAGGTGCTAGGGAGAGGAAAGAGAAAGGATTCTAAATGTGATCATACCTCTTCACAAAAGACAGGATGTAAAAGTTTCTTATTGCCAGGTATTTCCTAGGGAATGTGACATACAATAATACAGACTTTAAATAAGCAGGCCAAGGAAAAAGATATATTAATGTGAGGGATGTACTTACACCTTATTTTGATAGAACAAACAATCTTATTTTTGACCTATTTTAAAGTATTCAAAGATATCAGTCTAACAAAATTTGGATAGATTTTTCAAACAAATGCTTTTTCAAATAGATTTTTCAAACAAATTTATGACTGGAAAAGCAAAGACAACACTGGCAAACACAATAACTAACCAACATGGAGGAAGCAAAAAATTAGTAAGGAAAGTATTGTTGAATTTAAGCTTTCTGTGGGATACCATGTAGAGTATATATTTTCCCTCAAAGTTCTGCGTAATAGCTTAAACAATTTTAAGTTTCTAATAAGGGAATTTGTACAAGTCTACCTTATTTAATTGGCCTACTTTTGATACCAAAGTTAATTCAGGGTCTGTCCTCTACTAAAAAAATAGTTCTGTTCTTCAAAACTCCAGAATCTTTGAGAGTGGGAAACAATCATTACACACTAGATAACTGGAGTATCATTACTAAACAATGGGAACAGGAAAATGTAACACAGAAATAACTAGCATTCTACTGGTAGGTAAAGAGCAGATATGGAAGAACGTCTCTAGTATTTTCTATTTCAGTGTATAGACTATGACTGCCACAATGCCACTGAACACCTACTTTATCAACAGGTAACACTTAATGTTTGTATATAAAAGCTTTTTGCAAAGGCTCCAATAAATTAAATAACACTGTTGTACTTTTTGAGATGGGGGTGCACACACTAGCTGACGAGGCTTTACCAGTGTAGGATGATAAATGCACTGTGATCATTCTTTCCTTCTAAAGTGCTCAAAATCCTTTGCAATCATTAATGAAGTGTCCCTTGTGAGGTGCTCTTCATGGTACCCACATTTTAGAGATGTAGGGACTGAGGCACAGAGCAGGTAAGAACCTTGTTCATTGTCAGATGGGAAGTGTTTGGCACAGCCAGGAATTTAACACCTAACTTCTAGTCCCATGATTACCACAAGATTGGCATTTCTCCCATTCACACAGCAACTCACCAGTTCGGTATGCCAGTAATCTGGCTTGTATCATACAGTGCCTTGCAATTTCTTGGGGCAAACTTTGATGGTGCGTTTCATTTGCCTGCTGTGATTCATTACAATAAAATCCAAAATGGCCACAGGTAGGGACACTGGCAGTTACCGTGGCCAAAAGCAGGACAAGATCTTTCATATTTTGCCTAAGATTACTAAAATACGGATTTTCACAGAGGTTCTCCAGACCAATGGTCATCAATATTTGCTTGTGCATTTCTTCATTTGAAATTAGGAATAAACTTTCATACTCCTTTATTCTTTCTTGTCTACACTCAGCATAAAAATCAGTGTTACACTCAGACAGAGTTTTTGCAATTTTTTGAATGAAATCACATTTTTGGGAGGTTTCCTCTACAAACTGCACCATATCACAAACTAAGGGCTGAAGCAAGAGACACACACGAGCTCGACTATTTGACTTCAATCTTTCTACTGCTTTGGCATCCAGCTTTGCATCTTCAGTATGGGTAGGGTTGGAGGCTTCATTCTGCAAGCTTATTTCAGGATCTGCAGGCCAATATGAAATTCTATTCACTCCAGCTGGAACAGAAGATACATAAGATTAACAGGATAAGTGCAAACACTGGTGTAAAACACATTTTTCATAATCTTAACTCCAAAATATTACCATAGAATACTGTATTTTGACCCCTTCAGCAAGGAGTGGGTATTCCTTAAACTGTATATGTGCAACACACGTGCTGGCAAATATCAGAATCAAGGGGCTAGTGTGTCTTAAATTAGCTAAATTTTGCTTCTATTTGCTTTTACAGTTGTGTCAACAAAAAGTCCAAGATGCACCACCTCCAATAGAGTAAAGCTGACTAGACTGGAAGCTCCTCAGGGCAGGGATTCTTTTATGTTATGTCTTGTACCACCTGACCACACTGCTGAAGAACAGTGCAGTCAGTCTTTACCACACAAAGATGAAGAATGTGATTTGTGAAATACACTTAGGCTATGTCTACACTGTAACCTTCTTGCAGAAAAGCTTATGCAAATGAAGCTCAGCATGGAATATCGCCGCGCTTTATTTGCATAATTAATGAGCAGCCATTTTTGCGCAAGAGGCTTTTGCGCAAAAAGGAGCGATGTAGATGGCTCCTTTTTGCGCAAAAACCCCTGCTTGCACAAGAGCCGTTCTTCCTGAAAAAATGAGGAAGAATGGCTCTTGCGCAAGAGGGGGTTTTTGCATAAAAAGGAGCCGTCTACACTGCTCTTTTTTGCGCAAAAGCCTCTTGCGCAAAATGGCTGCTCATTTAATTATGCAAATAAAGCGCGGCGATATTCCACGCCGAGCTTCATTTGCATAAGCTTTTCCACAAGAAGACTATAGTGTAGATGTAGCCTTAGTTTTCATCTTAAATGGAAAAGGAATTTCCAAGAATTGGATCCGAGTTCCCCAACTGACACTCCTCTTTGCTGAAGTTAATACTCAGCATACAATTGGATCTTCTGGTAAAATTACAGGTAGGCAAGCAAAATGTAATTACCTGGGATGAAACTCCCAGGTTAACACTACTATCCTGGCAAAATGTCATGAGAATGTCTGTGGTCAAAGACCTCAGTTTTATGTCCAAGTTATAAACACAACAGTGCCATTTAGAAGTACTTGTGACACTGAGTGGCTACCAGCTCAATGGGAAGAAATCCACTTCTTGACTCAACAACTGTAGAATAGAGACATTAAATGCTGATTTCTCCTAATGAAAATATTAAGGTTTACTATGCAAACCAATGAAGTAAACAATTAAACACAGTAGTGGGGCAATTCCAAGGGAGTATGAGCTTTCTGTATAAGTCATAAGTAGCAAAACATCTAAATAAACAAGTTTACCCTTTCCACACTAATCTTTAACTTACCATTTACAATCATTTTTAAACAAGTTGAACATGGTTTTCTGGAAAAATAAAGATCGCAGTTTTTAAGCCTTGATCCATGTTTAATCAAAGCAATTTGGCCAGCATGTAAGTCTGCACTGGAGCAATGTAGACCAACAATTTTAATATTTTTCACTACGACAAGGCCAGTCTTCTTTACCTATAAAAAAGTACATTATTCATTTTTGTTACAAATTAAAAAGTTCATAATGATGCCATAATTCACTCACTGTGTTCCATGAAGCAGGACTTGTCTACATGCTGCACTGCACTTCTTTGCATTTTGGGCTATGGTAATGCTGTGAGTGTCAAAGTAGGTGTTTCATGATCCCAGGATATTAGAGAGACATGGTGGGTTTATCGGCCCAAATTATATTGGTGAAAAAGAAAAGCTTTCGAGATACTCAGAGCTCTTCTTCAAGTCTGGGAAAGGTATGCAAAGCATCACAGCTAAATATAAGAATTCATAAGAACAGCCATACTGGGTCAGACCAAAGGTCCATCTAGCCCAGTATCCTGTCTGCCAACAGTAGCCAATGCTAGATGCCCCAGAGGGAGTGAACACAGCAGGTAATCATCATGTGATCCCTCTCTTGTCATCCATTTCCAGACAAAGAGAGGCTAGGGACTCGATTCCTACCCATCCTGGCTAATAGCCATTGATGGACCTAACCTCCATGAATTTATCTAGCTCTTTTTTGAACCCTGTTAAAATCCTAGTCTTCACAGCATCCTCTGGCAAGGAATTCCACAAGTTGATTGTGTGCTGAGTGAAGAAAAATTTCCTTTTGTTTGTTTTAAACCTGTTACCTATTAATTTCATTTAGTGATCCCTAGTTCTTACATTATGGGAACGAGTAAATAACTTTTCCTTATTCACTTTTTCCACACCAGTCATGATTTAATAGACCTCTATATTATCCCCCCTTAGTCTCCTCTTTTCTAAGCTGAAAAATCCAAGTCTTTTTAATCTCTCTTCATATGGGACCTTTTCCAAACCCCTCATTTTTGTTGCCCTTTTCTGGACCTTTTCCAATGCCAACATATCTTTTTTGAGATAAGGCAACCACATCTGTACGCAGTACTATGTGGGCATACCTATGATTTTATACAGAGGCAATAAATATTCTCTGTGTTATTCTCTATCCCTTTTTAAATGATTCCTAACATTCTGTTTGCTTTTTGACTGCTGCTGCACACTGAGTAGATGTTTTCAGAGAAATATCCACAATGACTCCAAGATCTCTCTCGAGTAGTTGTAGCTAAATTAGTCCCCATCATATTGATATAGTTGGGATTAGTCCCCATCATATTGATATAGTTGGGATTATTTTTTCCAATGTGCATACTTTACATTTATCAACATTAAATTTCATTTGCTATTTTGTTGCCCAATCACTTAGGTTGGTGAGATCATTTTGAAGCTCTTCACAGTCTGCTTTGGTCTTAACTATCTTGAGCAGTTTGGTATCATCTGCAAATTTTGCCACCTCACTGTTTACCCCTGTCTCCAGATCATTTCTAAATAAGTTGAATAGGACTGGTCCCAGGACAGACCCTTGGAGAACCTCACTAGTTACCTCTCTCCGTTCTATATATAAACAAACAATCTGTTTTACCTTTTATTTAGCTGAGACGCTGTGTAGGTTGAAAGCTAGTCTCTCAACAAAAGCTGTTGGTCCAATAAAAAAAATATTACCTCATCCACCTGGTCTCCCAGAGTTTAATAGGCAGATATATCTCTTGGTTACATTTGCTTTAGGGAGTGACATTCATTACAGCCTTGGGTGTACATGCTTATCTTTTTTAGTCATTCTAGTCGTCTAACAGGTTCTGTATCAAACTTCCAGTCAAAGCACATTGAATCTTACTGTCTTTTTCTGGGACAGATTATCCCCTGAAAATCCACATGGAGGATGGGACATCCCACAAATTTCCAGTCAGTCTCTTTTGAATAATTCCATCTGGTTGAGATTTGTCTCCCTACCCTCCCGCCACAGATGCTAAAACCAAGTCTCAAGGGATCTGTGTGGAAAGGTCAGGTTACAGTCTCTAATCCTAGTCACTGCCTACATTCTTGAATCCTTTCTGTTGTACACTGAACCCTCCATGTATGAATGCTGATGAGTTCAGCACTCCTATTTGTTCTCCCAGGACTGAGGATGAAGTTATGATGGAACATCTGAACTTCCAACACTAGTTCTGCCTCTCCTTATCCGCAGAGGCTAATCTTCACAGAGGCTGCCTGGGAATCAGGAAGACAAATCCTCCCTTTGTGCATAGAAGGCAACATTTGCTACATCTGGATTATTTGTGTTTGTGGAAAAACAGGCAGCCTACCCCAATGAGATTTTTCTAATAATGACCATCGTGGTGTTACAGCTATTAAGAGTGAGAACTTTTTGCTTAAGATTTATGAAGAAATTCCATTGTTAGTGATAAAGATGTATTTTTGTACAGCCCCATCTAGCTGGTTACCACCTGCCCTGCCCTGAACACTTTGACTAAGTTTGAATTTGGGTTCAAACTTCATAAGGAGCCTGTATTCTCTATGATAGGCAGAATCAGAAGAGTTGGTCTGAATACTCTAGGACAGCAATTTTGTAAAAATCTGAAGCCTATATTTGTGGCTTGGGTCAAATTTCTAGTTATTACTAATTTATTATTTTATCCTCATTTTTCTGTTCTAGTTTATACATGAACTGTATTTTACTGCATTGTTTTCTATTTTCAGATTGACGGGGAAACAAGGCATTTTGCAAAATCAGTTTAAATGAACAAACAACATTTACATTTATGTAAAAGTATTGGCAGTAGACTAGAAGAGTACATTAAGACTTATCTTCACATCATTTGTTGGTATGTAGGCTCCATACTAGGGATGTTAAATATCGGTTAATTGAATAGTCAAGTAACCTCATGAATTCTTATCCGTTAGTTGACTACTCTATAGTACCCGGGGGCGGGGCCAGCAGTATCAGAGGCAGTAGTGTGGGGTACCAGGCGGGAGCTGGTCTGCAAGAGGAGCTAGTTTAAAAACCAACTCCTCTTATGGACTGGCTGCTTGTTGCCCCATGCAGCTGCCTCTGATACAGAGGCAATAGCGCAGGGTGGCAGCAGCCCCTGTCTGGGGTTGGGAGGAATCTGTGCTCCCGGACCCGGAATGAACCAGAATTGAGCCAGGCTGCTTGCCAGCCTAGCTCCTAATACACTTGAAATGCAGAGCCTCAACAGGGATAGGTCCTGGTTCCATTGCAAGCCAGGACTGAGCCAGGTTGCTGGCCGACCTGCTAAAAAATTTACATGGGAGAGGGGAGAAATGCATGTAGTCTATAGAATTAAACTATAAGCTTTTGCTTATTGGTTAATCGATTACACTATTACATCCCTACTCCATACAACATTGTAATACTTTTCTAAAATTTGCCATAATGTAACCCACACACCTAGTGTGGTTCACTGTTCCATGCAGTGGCACCTAGACCACAGCAACAGATAAGATCAAGAGACCTCTACAACCTAGGCTAATAGCTGGCTTTATAGCTCAAGCTGTAGTGGCTCTTATACTAAACTTCAGAGGTCCCAGGTTCAAATCTGCCCAGTGGCAATTACAATACCACTACATCAGTGTTTGCCCAATACCATCTTACCAAGTTCAAGAAACCATCATATCGTAGCATTTGCTGAAAAATACACGGGCCCTCTAGTTTTAGGGTTTCAGCCCCATTTTTAAATTATGGACTACCATTCTGCCACATTCAAACCACATTCGTATCTTTCTAATTTAATATGTCAGCAAATACCAGACCTCTTCTGATATTATATGACCAGAGTTACTTACAGTGATTCTGTGTTGCTGATTGGACTTAGCTATCTTTTGCAGCATCTCAATTCTTTTCTGCCATAGCATCTATAGTACCTTAGACCAGTGTTTCTCTAAGTGGTCCACGGATCCACTTTGAGAAACCTGCTAACTGGCCACTCCCAATTGTTTATTTACTGGCACCGCAGGCGCGGCTCCAATTGGCTCTGGTTCAACATTTGAACCAAGTGGAGTTGCGGGAAGTGATGGCCCGGCTCAGGCCGCTTCCCGTAGGCCACTTCCCATGGCTCCCCTTGGCTGCAAATGGTGAACGAGAGCCAATGGAAGCCATGAGGCTCTGTGGCTGCGGACCCGGTAAATAAACAAACGGGAGTAGCAAGTTAGCAGGTTTCTCAGAGTGGATCCGCAGACCACGTGGAGAAACACTGCCTTAGACTGAAGATTATTTACAATAATCCCATTGTTTTAACAAGCTTCTTATACAAACAAAAATATGTAACTACATTTAAGTTTAGATGGTAAATTAGCAGTCTTAAATTTTTGCTCTCATGTTCTGCTTTTATTCCTCCTGCCATTTACTACAGAAAAAATAGTCAGAAATATGACCAATACAATGTTTGTACTTTTGAAAAGTACCTGCAAAATATTTATTACATGTGTACATGATAATGCACAGTCTGGTTAATTGTATTCACAGTCTAAACATTAGTACCTGTTCCAGAAGGGCTATTAAACTGCATGTAGTACATTTTACCTGTGATTTCTTTTGTTGTTCAACTGAGGGAAAGAGTTCCATCCAGAGACTGAACAAAGTAAAAAGGTTGACTTTGGAAAGCCTTGGTGTTTGACCTACCATCAGAAAAAAAAGAACAAAAATAAATATTAATTGATAAATGTTAACTGTCTTAATCATTAAATGTTTCTTTAATGACTAAGACACCACTGGTGTTCTATAGTGTAGGTACAGAAAGTTGGAATACCTGGCTTAATACACACTGGAGATTAGTGAAGCTTAAAGTGCCATTTTCAAGTTAAAGTTGCCCCCCAAATTAAATTTTGTAAAAACAAGTATTTATAAAGCCAATGGCTAATATTGATGTTTCTTCTATAGAAAAATATAGTACGCTATTTTACACTGGTATGCACTCAATATATAATGTTTCTAAATGTACACACATGTAAATCAAATACAATAGAGTTTATTTTATATAAAGTGTAATAACAAAAAAGTTAAATAAATATTCACAATTTAAAATCTGAACATTGCAACAGTATGATCTTGAAAGTAAAAACGAGAAAGGGAGCAATTTTACCTAATTTTATTACCAAAACTGAAAAGAAAGTAATAAGTAAAAATTGTGATGTATTTAAAATAAAGAATTCCTTCACACTTTTAATTTCCTAAATATTATTCCAAGCATCTATCACAAAAACTTTTCCCAGTCCTATAGGCCAAGCAATGGAAGAGCTAGTGTGACATTATAATCACACATTGGCTACTATCAATATTAGTGCCTAAATTCACTTCTCCCCAAAACCAGCCCCACAGATCACCATACTTTTCGGGTATTTCCATCAAATGAAACAACAACAGCAACAAAAAAGAAACACATTTTGGCAGGAAATATGATTAGATATAAACAAACCACAAAAATTTCCTAGAAATTCTACTATGGATGTTAAATTTAGATTAATCAACTATTTGATTCGTCGATAAGGGCACCTCCGCCTTTGAAATGTAGCAAGAGTCCTGCTGGTTCTTGCTACATTTCAAAGGCGGAAGCACTGCCAGCTCCCCATTGTGCCCCTGCCACCCACGCCAGCAAAGATGGTGCTGCGAGGAGCTGGCTTTTAAGCCAGCTCCCCCCAGCACCGGCTCTTGCTCCCCCCTTGCTGCCTCTGTCTGGTAGAGGCAGCAAGGGGTGGGGGAAGCGACTAGTCCAGTTGACTATCCGATAAGCATGTGCTTATTGGCTAGCTGACTAGTCGCTTACATCTCTAAATTCTACACCAGCCATGGTAAAGCCTAGTGGATCTTTTGCATCTACACAGAACTTTTCTGGAGCAATTGCTTTGTCATCTTGGCTCTGCATAATATGAGGAACTGGTAACATACTTTTTACAGAAGTCATTCTACTTGTGGAGGGAGAGAACAAACAACACAATGAGTCCCATTGAAAGGCACACAAAGGACTGTTAAGCATGCTGAAAGAAATCTGAGTCACCGCTTGCATGTCAGACACATCTTTAAAAGGTAGTGAAAGAGATCTAGGAGCACCTAGCAACTTTACTAACAGACTGTTACCATCACCACCACCAATGAAACTAGTAAAATGCACCACACACTTTGGTGGTCAACTCTCAAGAAACTATTTTTGGATCAGCAGGTATTACAAACTTCAGCCTGGTATGAAATATTCCATTTCTGATCAAGATAACCATAAAATTAGAGAAGAACCATCTCCAAACTCATCTATCCATACCACTATTCTGGTCTCCTTCTATTTAATATCCAGGAACATATAGCTTCAGGGGGTAGCCGAGTTAATCTGTACAGGATAAACTTAAAAAAACAACAAATAGTCTGGTAGCACTTTAAAGACTAACAAAACATGATGAATTTCCACTCCATATGGCTGAATGCAGTGCCTTGTTTTGTTAGTCTTTAAAGTACTACCAGACTACCGGTATTCGGGTTTTTTAAGCTTATCCAGGAACATATAGTACTTGTAATACTGATGGATGACCTCCTTCTATACACAGATAGGAGGATGTCTTGCGACTGTCTGTAGCATTTACATAGTTGGCACAGCATACTACTATTTTGCCTCAGAGACAAACAGCTCTGATATGCCTCCATTCCCTCCTTTAGGGATGTCTGGAGAGCTGTGATGAGTAAATGCTTCTCTACACTTCAAAGCAGTCACCTGTGAAGTCCCACAAGGCTCAATCTTTTCTCTCATCTTTTCTAACACCTACAGGAAGGAAGAGGAAAAAAGTGAAAGCAAGAAGGGATACAAGAGAGAAAAGTGGGTAGGACAATTAGACCAGTGATCTATTTTGATGTTGATTATATCTGAGGGTATCTGGATACTGTAGCAATAGGTGCTGTTACGTGAACCCAGATTGAGACACAAATAGTAAAGAAGGCGAAGAAATATATTTACATACAACACAATTTAAATGACATTTTAAAGCAACAGTTTATAATTACAGAGTTCTCTCCTCAGAAGAATCACAAATAGCATCACAGCTGATTAGAATTAATGCAAACAGAAGTAATATGTGCACATTACAACAAAAAAGTGAGAAAATTACTCACATTTTCTAAAGAAAAACGAAACAGTAAAATAGGTCTACTCTTCTTGTAATTTTGGCTTGTAGTGTTTATCCCATTAATCTACTATATTTCTACTGCATCTGTGAATATCACAGCCTTCCTATATCCAGAATGTATATATTCTTTATGGATGGATGGAAACAAAAGCATGCATCACAATGGATAGCTGGTATTATATGTTTGAAAGGAAACTCCAAACACTTGCTAAGGTGGACCTTAAAAAGTATATCATGACCCAATTTTCAGAGGTGCTTTGAAGTTATGGAAAAACTTAAAAACAATGAATAGTCTGGTAGCACCTTAAAGACTAACAAAACATGTAGATGGTCTCATGAGCTTTCTTGGGCAAACCACACTTCTTCAGATGACTGGAGTTTTTGAAGTTAGTCTCAGCTGCAAAAGATCAGATTTTAAAAACCAGCCTCCCCCCCCCCAATTTTTTTTTGGTTTTTACTGCTGTCTATGTATATTTCTTGGAAGAGAAGTTTGCAGGTGTATCAAAGTACCATCTTCCTCCCAGATAATCCTGGGGCGGCTGATCTCATCTCCACTCCAAGCCTCAGCAAAAGCAGTGTCAAAGGGCAGTTCTTAGCTAGCTGTCAGTCTTGGGAATGGATGAGTCAACCTTTGCGGCATCATAAAATGTCATCCGGGAAGTAACAAGCGAGCACTAACCCCCACGTCAGTGTCACTCAACAGCCGGGGAAACAAGCTTGTTGGTCAGTTCCCAGGGTTTGCACGGGCAGAAGGAGCGCGCAGTGGGGGAGATGGGCCCCCTCTCATCCGCCAGCCCAGATACCAGGGGATGGGGGGGGGGGCTCCACAACCGAGAAGCTCTCACCTGGGGACGCTGTGGGTCTGAGTGCCGGGGGTAGAGGACAAGTGGTCCCAGGGGGAGGGGCGCTCACCTGACACGCTGTCGGTCTGGGTGCCCGCGGTGCTCACTCTCCGACCGGCTGCCACTTGCCAATCGCCTGGACCCCCCGCACTTTGCATCGGTCTCGCTGGCCTCACCCGCCCGCTAGAGGCTCCTGCTTCGCCCCGCCCCGGCCCTCCCCCTGACAGCGGTGATAACAAACCGCCCACGATCCAGCGCGGCGCCAGCTCTGACGTCAGCAGCTCCCTCGGCGCCCCCTGTGAAGCCGATAGGAAACTGCGGCCTGAACCGCGAAGGCGCGAGACCCGGGTGGGTGGCCGGTGCGCGCGCGCGCGCTCGGAGGAGGGTTCGGTTGGCGGTTTCTGACTCCCGCAGGCAGGGTGCGCGAGGCGGCTTCGATCGCGGGGACTTTTTGACGCTGCGCTGCCAGGGGCGGGGAAGCGGAGGGTGCGGCGCGTCGTGACTGTTTGGCGCGGCGGCTCGAACCGTTTGCAGACGCATAACGTCTGTGCCGCTGCCGGGCTCGGGTACGGCCGAGGGGAGCAGCAGCCCCAGATTTCACTTTGCACGCTGTAGGTTTGTTTTTAGGGAGCTCAGTCCGCGTGGGATGCGGGCCCCATAAATGGCCTGGGCCGGAACAGCTCCCTGTAGAATTGTGCCGCCGCTAGCAGCTGTTTCCTACAGTAGCACTTCCTTAGGATCCTGCCAATAAGAAAGTGCTACCTGTAGCACATTCCTCTAAGGTAGGAACTTTTGACATTACACCGGACCCAACTAACTGCCTGCTTGGGTGAGGGCACCTGGCCTGCAGATCTTAAGGAGCAAATGTGTCCTGTGAGAGGGAGGGTAAACCACGTGGAATGCAAATCGGGCGAAGCGGTGAAATGGGCTATACAGGCAGTACAATAAGGCGTTCATCAATAACTTAACAAATGGGGGTGGGAAGGTGCCAAAGATGCTGCTCTAACAGCTAGAGGTTACTAAAACACCCTAAAAATGTGAAGGTTTATGAAAAGAAGCATGTGGCCGTGCGGAGTCTGAACGTGTAATGTCTGTCCCAGCTTGGTGACAGGATAGTCACGAAAGGATCTCTGGTGCTGCTGAGAGATCAAGTGCTGGATCTGACCTGGTTTATTTAGAGAACTTTAATACCGAAGCCTGGTTTGGCTGTTTTATGCTGTCACTAAAATGAATCCAGCTTCTCCTGACTGCCAGTTGCATCCAGTTACATGATGTCTTTGTAGTTAATGCTGAAGCAAGGTGGTGCCAAGCCAGTTTTTACACCCTCCTCAGGTGTGCTAAAACAAAAAGCAAACCACAATTTGTGATTGTGTGTCATGGCTGGTTTCATCTGTTTCCTTTTCTGCCTCTCCAAGTGCACCTCCTTAGATGTCTGGTCTTGATCTTGCCTGGGGTACAACTCCTGAGTTTTCTTCTCAGAGCCTGGGCCCTAGACTGTGGTATCCTGTGCTTTGGCCATGAAAGTCCAAGCAAGTCTGACTGGGTATGATACCTACTGTTTTTCCATTGGGGTGTATATGACCTGTGGTAAATACAGTGAGCAAACAGCCTGTAGAAAGCAAAGAATTGTTTAATCTTAATAGTAGTAACTGAGCATGATGTAAGAGGAAAAAATGATTTAAAAAGTCTACAGAACTGTTTACCTCTCTGTGAATTTAGGCAGATGAACCTTATCCCAAATCAACACCTATTAGGAGTCAAAAACAGGGTTCCAGCAGCTGCCACATCAGTGCCAAATACAAAGGTAAAATAACCTATAACTATTTGAGATGCCATAGTTTGTGCATCTGTCACAGGGTACTCATTGTTTGTTTGGTGGCTTCTAATTACTCTGGGGATTAGCTCTTGAAGCCAATACCCCTTCCTATATGTTGCGTAGCATCACACCAGTTCCATCTCTGGTCTGCAGCTCCTCTCTCAATACAGGAATCACAGCATCCTCTTTGTGGCTCCACCCTTTGCTCAGGTCACTCACTGTCTGTTTCCTTCTTCTGGGGTTCAGTCCTTCAAATCCTCTGTCATTCCCACAGTGACTCAGGCAGTCTTCCCATTCACTGCCTTGCTGGTGCCACTTTCCCAATACTGAGTAGCAGAATCCAGGCTCACCCTCAACTCTGGGTTCCAGTCCAGGGACCTCAACCCTAGGGCCAGATTAACATTTTGTGGGTCTGGTGCCAAATTATTTGTGGGCCCCCATTTAGTTATCAGCCCCTTCTGAGTGTGGACCAGGTATGGCAGAGATATATTATACACAGTACTGAGTCTCAGGGTATGTCTAATCTCTGCTGCGTCCAGAGAACACATTTACTCTTCCACTTTTTTTTGCTGAAGAGCAAACACGCTCTTTCAGAGAGCACTGTATACCTCATTCTACGAGGAATAAGGGCTCCTTCGAAAGAGGAGGCTTGTCCGCCATTTAGCCCCATCTAGATGGGACCAAATGGCGGAAAAGCCTCTTCCGGAAAAGTTGTCGTAAAAAGCTACGCAAATTGCGCAGTGCAATTTGCGTAGCTTTTTCTGACAAAGGACTGTAGCTTCAGTACTGGGATTTTTCATTTTGATCACGTGCCTCCGCAAGATTGCATGCGCTGCTATACACAGCTTCCTCAGCCCCCAGTTTTTCTCATTGAGCTGTACATCCATGTGGGTTTACCAGTGTTCACAGGGAGCAAAAATTTCACTGTCATCAGGGGAAACTCCCCACAGATTTATTTCCTTCCTTATCCAGACATTCTATAGCCATGTCTCCAGGACCACCCTATTTCACCAGTCACTGTGTGTGGTCCTGGTCTCAGCTCAAAGTTCCACAGCCAGCAGCTTCCTGAACAATTCTGACAAATCCCTACTCCAGCACCCAGTAAAGTGGAACAATTTTCAGTTTGTGTGATTGGTGGATATCTGGATCCATATTGTAAGACTGTCCCACATAATAAGAAAAAAAATCAAAATGTCTTTGTTGTTCTTTTGTTTCGCTCTGTTTCTGTGGAGAAATCACCAATGCAGTATTATTTTTTTTAAAGATTAAAAACTAACCCCACCCCCCAAACAAAAAAAACTGGTAACGGTTGTTGAAAATAGCAACTCCAGTCCCAGTTAGCACTTTTTCTATGACAAATTACAGTGGATCAATATTTGATTTTGGAGAAATGATGTAACAGTAGCCCAAATTAAACTTGAGAACTCCTGTTCAAATTTGGATCCAGTGTGCCTGGCATTGTACCTAAAGTTGCCCAGGCCCTCTAGTAGAGCCTTCCCTCCCTTACTTAAAATATTAATCTCTCCTGGTGGAGCCCACATACCTCTCTTGCTTGGCTTCAGAGAGAAGTGCATTGTCCACTAAGTCCACACAATTCCTTCTTGGGGGGCAGTGAACCAAGGCCACTAGCACCCCTAATCTCATCTGGGGAAAGTTTTTGAGGGGAGAGCTGGGCCAATGCTTCATACCATGTAGACATGTTCCCCATTCATAGCACCAGCCCCTTCTAGCAGCCAGCTCTCCATTCACAGCTTCCCCCACCACCCACCCACCGCTCCCTTTTCTGTTGCTAAGAGTCAAGGGAATACTGGGAAATGTAGGCCCTTCCCTGCTCCAGGGCCAGCTTGCTAGGTAGAAAGGTGGCCAAGGAACCAAAGCTCCCAGGGTATCTTGGGCTCCCCAGAAAGAGGGCTCTTCTGAGCTTGGGCATGGTGCCAGGGAACATTTGGTCCAATGGTAAATCTGCTACAGCTCAATCTAACAGCCAAGGTCTGCTCAGGCTGCAACCTTACTGCTTAATCCCTGGGCTGTTTCCCAAGCATTCCTCCACTCTGGAGTTTGCTAGTCTTTCTACCCCCTTCTAGGGAGTAACTATGGTGTAAATTTCTTTATAGCTCCCAAACACACCTCCCTTCTCCCAGGGAATGAATGCCCTTTCCAATGAGCAGCACTTGTCTAATGCCAGCATCTTGGCATTATAGGAGCCCTGCTCATTCTACACAGATGAACCTGCTTGCAATCAGTCTCTGCTCCCAGGCTCTCCTTCTAAGTGCATTCTGTGGTATTAGTAGGCCTACCCACCCCCTTAACCTCTTCCAGTCTTGTGTGGGCCCACTGCCCGCAGGGGCTGCTCTGGCTAGGCTGGAGCACTCCTCCCTGTCTGTGGTGTGGTGTGGTGGGCCTAGCCGTCCTGCCACAGGTGGGGGCTACTCTGGCTGGGATAGAGCACCTCCCTACCATGGTGTGGTGGGCCGCTTTCACCAAGCTGCACCTGTTGTGTGCTGGAGCACCCCTCACTCATAGCAGGTGGGGGGGCTGCTCCTGTCCATCTGGGCTGCTCGTTAATTGTAGGGCAGGGCTACTTAACTTTGGAAGCCCCAGGGGCTACAAATGATACCCACAGCACATGCCGAGGGCTGCAACTTAACTGCAGCTGCATATATATGCGAATATATGCAAGTATTTTTGCAAATAGCTTCTTTCATACCGACGGGCATGAATACAAAGATTAAGGCAAGACTACACAACACGAAGGTCCCATTTAAGTCAGTTTTGCTGATATTAATAAAATTCAGTATTTACCCAATTTCCACCCATATGACAGCACTTTTAATGAGCAATGACAGTTCAGCACTTTAACTACTAAAACACATCCCAACAGAAGACCATTATATTGGCTACTTTTTTGTTTTGGCTTCACAATTTTAACAAATCAAACAAAAACTGCCAATACACTATTTACTGAAATAGCCCCTTTCCTACCCCAGAGTTAGGCACCGCAGCCCACCGCTTTATCCCAATGCACCCACCCCTCTCCCAGAGCCAGGCACCTCCAGTCCTCCCCCAACCAAATCCCCCTCCTGCAGAGCCAGGCACTGGAGATACAGGATGGGTAACCCTACCTTTAAAGTGGCTGCTCCTGCTGCCCGGCCCAGCTGCCTTGGAGACTTGATTGCAGTTTGCACGTAGCCTGCTCGGCGCTCCTGGCTCGCCGCAATACGTGGAGCTGTGTGCTCTGCTCCCACCCCAGCCCGGTGCCCCCCTAGCATAGCACCTGGGGGCAACTGCCCCTCCCCCCCCCCCGCTACACCTCTGCTTGCATATGCGCAGCCGTGGCTTTTATCAGAGCCGTGTCATGCGGCTCTGCTTGTGGGGAGGCTCCGCCGCCTCTTGCCACACTCCCCGCCCCGACAGCCGGCAGCAATGAGGCAGGCAGGCGGCCCGGGAAGTGGCACAAGGCGCTGAGGGCCGCATGCAAAGGGGCCGTGTGCCGCGTGTTGAGTAGCCCTGCTGTAGGGTAAACATAGGGTAAGTGTGATGCTTACTGGTTAACTAGTTAGCTGTTCACATCCCTAGTGTAGGGTAGCTGTGGCATCACATAATCCAAGGAATCCATTAGCTCTTTTGGCCACAGCATGACACTGACGTCAGAAAGACAAGTAGTCCTGTGACACTTTAGAGACTAACAAATATATAGGATCATGAGCTTTCATGGGTAAAACCCACTTTGATACCCACCATGACTCCAAAATCTTTTTCAGAGTCCCCCCATTTAAATTTGGCCTATGTTCCTACATGTATGTTTAGTCACATTAAAATGCATATTGTTTTCTTGAGCTCAGTTTACCAAGTGATCCAGATTAAGCTCAGTCAGTGGTCACTGCCAGTCCTCTTCATTATTTACCACACCTCTAATTTATGTGTGATCTGCAAACTTGATGTTTTTATGCTTTCTTTCAGGTCATTGATAAAAATGTTAAATAGCATAGAGTTGAGAACTCACTCTACAGGTTTCTACCAGAAACATACCGATTTGATGATAATTCCCTATTTACAGTTATATTTTGAGACCTATGAGTTAATTAGCTTTTAATCTCTTTAATATACACCATGTTCATTTTAAATATTTCTATTTTTAATTAAAACGTTACTTGGTACCAACTCATATGTTACAGAAGTCTATGTATGTTACATCAACACTATTACCTTTATCAACCAAGCTTGTAATTTAATTTAAAAAAGAGATCAAGTTAGTTTGACAGGATCTATTTTCAATTTGATTGTCATTATTTATATTACCCCCCCCTTTAATTCTTTTTTAACCAAATACTGAATCATCCTTTCCATTATCTTGCCTAGGATCAGCATCAGACCAACAGGCTTATAACTACTGGGTTTATCCTTTTAATTTATTTTGCACAATATTAGCTTTCTTGCAGGTTTCTGGAACTCCCCCAGTGTTCTAAAACTTATTGAAAATGAGTATTGGTGATCCAGTGATCTCATGGCCAGCTCTTTAAAAACTGTTTAATGTTAATGGTTCAGATCTGCTGATCTAAAATGTTTAACTTTTAGTAGCTGCTATTTAATATTCTTCTGATATTAGTGTAATGGAAAGTATGTTATCATATTATATGGCTGTCATCTCCACCCCCAAGTATAAAACAAAAATTATTTATTGAACACTTCTACTTTTTTGTGCTTTAGTATTGGTAATTCTGTCATCTCCATGTAGTAATCAACTAACACCATTGTTAGACGTCTGTTTGTTCCTAATATACTGAAATAACTCCTTATTGCCCTTTACTCAGTTTGCCATAAATTTCACCTTGTGTCCCTTTGCTTTCCTTATCAAATTTCTGCAAGTCTGAGCTTCTGATTTACATTCAGTACTATCAACTTTCCCTTTATTTCATTTATGATATTTTAAAAAAAATTGTTGTACATGCCTTCACTTTCACCCTAAACCAGATCTTTTTTTACCAGTATGGCCTATAGAATATTAAATGGACTGTCTAAAGAAAGAAGTACTTGTACTATATGTGCTTAGCAATTCTCTTTAACTTTGGCGAATAAAAGTGCATGCTAAGTTTTCCTGTTTCTTTGCCTATTATTCACACATTTCTGTAACTTACTTCCTACTCCTATCAGAAAAAAACTGGCTCAGTCGCTTTTTAAGTGTTTTCTGTAATGATGGAAAGGACCACCAGGGGGAACTATAGCTTGAATACGAAATTATAAGAAACAATTGTTGGTTGTTTGGAGCGATAATAACAAGTAAAGGGCTATTATGCATTCCTCTCCCTAACTGCTCTCTGACTGACTTCAGTGGCAGTTATAGATGCTTTAGGATTCTCTAGGTAAGCACTAGCTATGCCAGATGGCCAAACTTGCTAGTTTAGTGAAGGAGATTCCAGGAACGTTTGTTATAACTGTCCTGTCTTTGGGCAGATAATCTTAAATCAAGTCTTTTCTGTACAAACCTATCAACAGCCATTACCTGACCTAGTTAATAAAAGAAAATGTAACAGCATCTGGGAAATGTGCAGCAAAATATGATGGTTTAGTGCTAACAAACTGACATTATTGCTGCATCAGTTCTTTACCAATGGTCAAAGAGAAACAAGATCTGAGCCTGCTCCTGTGCAAGTCCGTGGGAGCAGTCAGGAAAATTATTATTTCCCTGTCTACCTTGAAAAAGTAAATATAATTTAGTTCCAAGGTATTACTGAAAATCTGTGCTGCTATATTAATAATAGACACTGTTTTGGTTAGGGGTGTGAATGGGTAACTGGTCACCTGGTAAATATCACCCTTACCAGGTGATGCTTACTGGTAACCAGTTAACTCGCAGCCCTGCAGGGCCAGGAGCCCTGTGGAGCTGGGAGCCGGCAGTCCCATGGCACTGCTAGCCCTGTCCGCAGCCTCTGGGATCTTGCTTAGTCCGTTAACCAGTTAAATGTAATGTTTAACTAGTTAACTGATTTAACAGGATTTTACATCCCTTGTTTTGGTCCCTCTAGGCTGCACAGAGATAGTAAGCAGGTGAGTGTAGAAAGTGAAGTATAATGTGTCAAATTAAAACTATCCACTGTTTATCACACCCATTAAATAAACCTTAAACATTTAAATTGTCACTTATTAAAAGAGGTGGTTGCCACCCGATGACTACTGCTGCAGAAGTGGTTCTAAATAGAGATGTAAGTGACTAATCAAGTAGTCAGGTGACTACTCGACTACTTGCTCCTCCCCACCCCCCACTATCTCTGTATCAGAGGCAGCAAGCAGGGTGAAGCAGGAGCCGGTGCTGGGGGGAGCTGGCATAAAAACCGGTTCCCCCAGCACCATCTCTGCAGTGCTTGGGTGGGGGCAGGGGAGGCAGAGTCGTCGTGGTCCCGGAGCCAGGACTGCTCAGTCTTGGCTCGCACCAGCCTCAGGAGCTACCCCTACTGCGTCTGTTCATTTTAAATGTAGTAAGAGCCTAGTGGCTCTTACTACATTTAAAATGCACAGTCACAGCAGTCCCAGTCACAGCCAGCATCAGCTGGGACTACTCAGTCCTGACTCATGCCAACTCCGGGCCTAGCTCTGCTGCGACTCTGCAGTTTAAATGTAGTAAGAGCCGGGCTGTCTGCTTGTCTGTCTCCTACTACTGTTAAATTGCACAACTGCTGTGAGGGTAGCTCCTGGATCCGGTGCAAGCTAGAACAGAGCACCTCCCCTTATTGACTAATTATGTAGTCGATACAGATTGTATCAACTACATGATTAGTCAGTTACCTGCTTCTTAACATCCATAGTTCTAAACTCTTTTATATTAGATGTGACTTATTGGAATGTCACACCATTAGGTTCTTTCAAAGCACTTTAAATGTGCTATGTTCCATAACTGAGCAACCAGTTTTTTATTGTGTCAATGATATCATTATAAAAACCATCTACATTTCATATGCTTATTAGTGCTGCCAGTTCTCTTAAGAGTCAGGCACTACAGAAGCCAAAATCTGTTTTGATTATTTTAAAAGGGAGGCCATCGGTCATGATGTGGCTCAAAACTTTTTGGTGTTACTTTTTAATTAGTGGTGCTGCTCATCTGAGAAACAGACATTTGGTGAAATAAGTTCAGTTGAGTTCTTCTAAAATTGAATTTATCCTTGCAAATTAATAAAGTGATAGAAAATCTATAAGATATTGCACACTTGTTTGGCAGCATGTTTTCAGCAGAGAAATCAATAAAATGACAATGAGGGCATACGTAAAATCTCAGCCTTCAGTCCTTGTAGTCTCAGAGGATGTTCTGTTTAACTGTTCTTTCATGCTGTACATTCAGAACTCTCACATTATAAATCAGAGTACAGAGCCTGCTCCCACAAAAGCCTAGAGGAGTGTATTACTGACTTCATTAGAGGAAAGGAAGGGCCTTTGAGGTAAAATGGAAAAAGTTATATGAAAATTTACTGCAGCATATGAGTGGTAACTTTTCTGCTTGGCTTGTAGGATCACATCCTTATTAATAATGAGCTGGTCAATTTTTGATTTGATACTTCGATACAAATTGATGCAGTAATGCTCCTGTTTCTGCCTTCCTACAACATCCAAAACTTGTAATGAGGTCAATATGATTTTTGTATTCCATTTCTTATAATGGAAGATTGGGCTCAAAAATATAGGGCTTCAGAGGAACCATCACAATCCAATATGTAGGGAACCTAAGGAGATTGAATACAGGAGGGAGGCTCAAAAGGACTGGTGACTACAATTCCTATGTACTGTGGCAGAGACAGGAATGGCATTATAGTAAGTAGGTTAATATGTGGGCAGGGATATCTGAGGGGTAGGGAGAAGACTGGGAAGTTGCAAAAGGAATGTGGAGTACAGGGTTACATTGGGATTGTTTGGGAAGCACGTTCATGGAGGATCTCAGCATAAAGAAACTCAACTTCTCTTTACATTCCAACATGTGCATTAAAGGCACAACCTAGCTCTTCAGTTCAGTGGAATACAGTATGGAAACATACTGTATTCCACCCTAGGGTTTTCCAGGACTGTCTGGTAAAAATCAGAGTTTTAGTGTTTTGAAAATTTAAAAACATAAGAATGGTCATAGTGTGTGATACCAATGGTCCATCTAGCCCTGTATCCTGTCTTCTGATCGAGACCAGTGTCAGATGCTTCAGAGGGAATGAGCAGAACAGGTAATTATCAAATGATCCATGCCTTGTCTTCCAGTCCCAGATTCTGGCATTTCCACAAAGTTCACTTTTGAAATGTTTTCTAATTTTTTGGATCATAATCACTTCAAAATACTTGGTTTAGAAACTTTGAACTTTGCCATTCATCAGCCCTAAATATTCATTTTTTCATGCCACCATGTACCACCTGGAGCTTGTGCTCCTTTCTATTTCATGAAAGACCTAATTTAGCCATAAGTGTTTTGCTGATGCAAAACATTCTTGGTTTGGGGTTGGGCACAACAAAAGCATGGTTGGAAAAGCAGTCATTTATCATGGAAGGACATTGCTTTTTCACTGAAAGTCTTGGAAGGGCCTTTCATGTAACTTAGATAAACTACCATGCTTAGTTGGTTATAGCGTTTTGCTCCAGAGGAAACTTCCATGTCTTTTGCGGTACTTTGAAAGCTAAAGCAGGAAGAACCCCAATGATCAATATTCTCTCTTGCCTACTTCAGAAATGTCCATTTTACTAATTTGCCTTACAGTTGTCACAGGAGTGTTGCATTATACTCTGGAGAACTGAAGTCGCACTGGAAATAGCCACTTTTGTTACATTATGTGCCATACCAAGATTTGTGGTTTAGAGTTATTTGGACTATGAAGGAGATTCACTACCTTTCTCTTCTGGCTCTTTCTTCTGCTTGGTTACAACAGCCTCAACAGATGGTTCACTTCCTAATGTTACAGCTGTAGTATTATTCAGAGTATCTCCCACTACATTTTTCTTTTCAGAGTTATGTGGATTGTGAAATTGTGCTCTGATAGTTTATTCAGTTCTCACCACCAGTGTGTAGCTGATTTATCATTTATTAATAGACTCTATAGGGTTTGATGATCTGTGTAAATTGAGTTGTTTTTCTAAGATCTAGGAGCAATCTGTCTTCAGAACTTCTACCACTCCAAGACACTCTTAATTCTGTAATAAAGAATTTACCCTTTCTGGCCCAGATTCTTAAAGGGACACAAGTGCCTGAAAGAACCTGAAGTATAGGGCCTGGTACAAGGCCTAAGGCCTAAACAAAAATGAGCAAAAGTTAGACCCGGCAAATATAAAGCAAAATGAGCAAGTCAAACCATGAGTCTACTTGCAGGTTCACTGTCTAATACATGAACTTGTCAACTACTGGTATTGCACAAACACAAGCACTCCTAGACACCAACTATTCATGTAAATACATTCCAGAAGGATTGTGTCAAAATTACCCAATACGACGTTATTGTATAAACACACTTCCTGAAGATGATACAGAGACACACTGACCCTTCTAAGGAAGGTCAGGATGACAAGGTGAAGGATAGATATGTTTCGATTAGATCAACAAGTGTAAAGTGATAACTAATGATAAAGTGGTGCAAGAATGATCTTGAACAGGTCACTGCAGACTATATGGCTCTGGAAAGAAGGATAAAAGAGTTTGAGGCACAAACCATGTTCCTGGCCATCTTCATTGTTGAAGGAAAAGCCCAGGTAGGGACCATTGAATTGTGGAGGTAAAAGCACAGAGAAGGCTTTGAATTTTTTGACAATGGAATGTTGTTCTAGGAGGAAGGATTGCTAGGAAGAGATGGGATCCACCTAACGAAAAGAGGGAAGAGCATCTTCACAGGCAGGCTTGCTAACCTAGTGAGAGCTTTAACTAGGTTTGTTGGGAGTAGGAATGTTAAAGGGTTAACCGGTAAGGGTGATGCTTACCGCGTAAGGGGTTGATCAGTGGCCTGGCCATGGAGGAGCAGCCCCCCACCCTTTGACGTGGTCTTGAGCCAGTCTGGATGGAGCAGCCCATGGCCCAGCATGCCTGGAGAGGAAATGAGCAGCCCTCAGTGCTGAAAGAACAGGTTAAAAACTATTTAGAAAAGCTGGACATACACAAGTCCTTGGGGCTAGATCTAATGCATCTGAGGATGCTGTGACAGTAGGCTGATGTGGTTACGGAGCCATTAGCCATTATCTTTGACTGCTGGAAAAAGGCAAATGTCATGCTAATGTTAGAGAAGAAGAAGAATCTGGGGAACTATACATCAGTCAGCCTCATCTCAGTCCCTGGAAAAATCATGGAGCAGATCCTCAAGGAATCCATTTTAAAACACTTAATGGAGAGGAAAGTGGTCACGAAAAGTCAACATGGATTCATCAAGGGCAAGTCATGCCTGATCAACTTAACTGTCTTCTGTGATGAAATAACTGACTCTGTGGATATGTGGAAAGCGGTGAGTGTAATATACCTTGACTTTAGCAAAGCTTTTGATTTTGTCTCCAACAGCAGTCTTGCCAGCAATTGGGTGAATGGACTATCAGGTAGCTAGAAAGCTGGCTAAATCATTGGGCTCAATGGGTAGTGAGTGATCAATGGCTTGCTGTTCATTTGGCAGCTGATATCAAGTGGAGTGCCCCAGGAATAAGTCCTGGAGCCAGTTTTATTCAACATCTTCTTCACTGCTCTACAGCCAAAATGCTTCTGAAATAAATGGAGTCAAACTTTACTAATTCTGGGTCACTGAGAATGAAAATGATGCTTAAAACTGTTGATTGGCTCTAGTTTTCAAGATATGCAATTGGGTCAGTATATACGACCCTTGACTTGGGAATGGCGGAGGATAAGTGAGTTATAAAGGGAAGGGATCTCAATTTAAACCAGAAATGACTAAAATACATCTTTGACTGGATCTATGAATAAATCTATGACTGGGTTTGGACAGTACTTGCTTTTTAGGCAAAACAATGAATGATGCAATCTGAAGCTGGTATTGCGTCAGACATGATATGAATTGCATCATGTTATTCCTAGAAGTCATGGATGATGCAATCATAACGAAGCTTACATCACTCTGCTGAACAAATTGCCCTATATCAGCTCTAGAAATCATACAGTGTCGTGCTCTCTTATTTGTCAGTGTTTGATTTTGCAAAGGGACACATTTCTGTTTCGCCAAAGTGAGCAGAGATGCCTCGTACTTGTGTGAACAGTGCAGATAACTTCTGCTATGTTTGTGGTGAAGTGACTTTTGCATCACAAAAGCGCAGTATAACCACTATGGTTAAGAAAGCCTATCACCTTTATTTTGGCTGCAAAATTGGAGATCAGGACAAGAGGTGGGCCCCACACATATGCTGCAACACTTGTGCAACAAATCTTCACCAGTGGTTGAACAGGAAAAGGAAATCTATGCCTTTTGCAGTGCCAATGATTTGGAGAGAGCCAACAGATCATACCAGCAATTGTTACTTCTGCATGGTGCCTCCAGTTGGGAAAGGTGTGTCAAAGAAGAAAAAGTGGACTGTGCATTGTCCAAACATTCCATCAGCTATATGCCTAGTACCCCACGGAGAAGGACTGCTGGTTCCTGATGCACCAGAATCATTCTCACTTGAGTCAGACGAGGAAGAAGAAGAGGAAGAGGATGAAACTTCTGGTCCTGAACCATCAATGTCACAGGACCCACATTTTCTCCCGTCCTCCTCCTCTGAATCACACCTCATAACACAAGGTGAACTGAATGACCTTGTCAGGGATTTGGAACTGCCCAAGAGTAAGGCAGAGCTGTTGGGCTCCAGACTACAGCAGTGGAATCTCCTGGCAGGTGATGTTAGGGTTTCCATGTTCCGTGACCGTCAAAAGGATCTTGTCCCATTCTTCTTCATGGAAGGTGAGCTTGTAGCCTGCAACAACATCGATGGTGTGATGGCAGCCCTCAACATCGTTCACGATCCAGATGAGTGGAGATTGTTCATTGATTCATCGAAGACGAGTGTTAAAGCTGTTTTGCTGCATAATGGCAATGTTTTGCCATCAATTCCAGTTGGTCATGCAGTCCATATGAAGGAAACCTATGACAACATGAAACAACTTTTGAGGTGCATAAACTATGACCAACATCAGTGGCAGCTTTGTGGCGATTTGAAGGTTGTTGCTCTCTTGCTTGGTCTGCAGACTGGATGCACAAAGTACTGCTGTTTTCTCTGCGAATGGGATAGTCGTGCAAGAGATTCCCACTACATCAAGATAGATTGGCCATTCCGACAGTCATTGGAGCCTGGGAGGAAAAGTGTTCAGCATCCACCACTTGTTGAATCAAGGAAGATATTGTTACCACCCTTACACATCAAGCTGGGTCTGATGAAGAACTTTGTCAAGGCCATGGACAAAACACAAGCAGCTTTCAAGTACCTCCGTGGAAAATTTCCAAGGTTAAGTGAAGCTAAGATAAAGGAAGGTGTCTTTGTTGGTCCTCAGATTCGTGAACTTCTTCGAGATGATGCATTTGACCATGCACTGCGTGGCAAGGAAAAGACGGCATGGAAAGCCTTCCAGTTAGTGGCAATAAATTTTCGCGGAAACAACAAGGCAGACAACTACAGGTTGTTGGTGGAAAACCTCCTCAAGGCATACAAAAGCCTTGGTTGCAACATGTCACTAAAGATACATTTTTTGCACTCTCATCTAGATTTTTTTTCCACCGAACTGCGGAGCAGTGAGCGACGAGCACGGCGAGCGATTTCACCAGGACATTGCAACAATGGAGAAATGCTATCAGGGCAAATGGAGCCCATCAATGCTTGCAGACTATTGCTGGACAGTGACAAGAGATGCTCCATTTAATGAATACAAGAGACAAGCCAAGAAGCGCCGAGTAGACACTGAATAGGACTAAACTATGTACATAATATTTTTTTGCCTTTTGTTTCATAATACATTTTATTTATATAACCCTTTTGCTGATTTTTAAAGTGTTACATAAACAGGACAGGTGAAATATTATCATGTAAAGCAACCATAAACACATGAAAAGACCTAGGTTTACAATTTATGATTAAAACTCTACTATCTACACAATATACATAGACGTAAAATGTAAAAACTTAAATATCTTGGAAACAGTAGCCAATCAGTTGTTTTAATTGTCATATTTGCATTTAGCACATCAAAATACATAATAAATAGCACATTTTCTCTCTGAAGCAGACGACTTCTAAAAAATTGTAGACCAGTGTGATCTGGATGATGGGAAGAATTGCACCCTCAGCATGTTCACAGATGACACTACATTGGGGGGAGGGTTAGATATTCTGGAAGGTAAGAATAGAGTCCATAGTGACCTAGACAAATTGGAGAATTGACTCAAAAGAAATCTGATGATGTACCACAATGTTCTGCATTCATTGCTACAGGCTGATGACTAAGTGGCAGTTATGCAGAAAAGGATCTGGGGGGTTAGTGGATGAAAAGCTGAATATGAGTTAATAATATGCCTCTGTTGCCAAGAGGGCTAATAGCATATTGGGCTGCATTAATAAGAGTGTTGCCAACAGATTGAGGGAAGTGATTATTCCCCTCTGTGTGGCACTGGTGAGGCCACATGTGGAGTATTGCATCCAGATCCCCTTCCCCACTCCCCACTACAGAAAGTTGGAGAGTGTCCAGTGGAACGCAACAAAAATTCTTAGGGGAAGGAGAACTGGACTTTTTTCTTCTTTAGAAGAGTGAGGGAGGATTTGATAGCAGCCTGCAACTACCTGAATGGGATTGTAAAGAGGATGGAGCTGGGCTATTCTCAGTGGTGGCAGGTGACAGAACAAGAAGTAATGGTCTCAAGTTGCAGTGGGGGTGATCTAGGTTGGATATTAGGAAAAAATATTTCATTAGGAGAGTGGTGAAGCACTGTAATGGTTTGCTTAGGTGGTGATGGAATCTCCATCCCTAGAGGTTTTTAAGGCCCAGCTTGACAAAGCCCTGGCTGAGATGATTTAGTTGGGTTGGTCCTGCTTTAAGCAGCAGGTTGGACTAGATGACCTTCTGAGGTCTCTTCCAACCCTAAACTTCTATGATTCTATGAACTTACTATGTCAGAGGGGTAGTACTTAACTTGTATATAACAGTTATAACAAACTGGTCACAGAAGAGGTGTCTTTGTTTGACCTAGTGAAAATGGAAGGCCCCATAGCTCACTGGGCTGAGTCCAATGTAACAGCCATACACGGGAGTGGCCTTGTAGAGCCCACCGTATACTAGGACTGTGCTTCATTAACAATAAGTCTGACTGAATGCCTTCACTGCTGCACTGAGTCTGTGGTCGTCTTGGGCAGTTTGATCAAGGTCTGGTATCTGGGCTTTCTGGACATAGAGGGAACACAGAAAGCCAAGTGTTCTTTAGGTGCATAAAGCTGGCATGTAGGCACCACTGCCATTTTGAAAGCTGCTGCTCAGTTGCCTCCCAAACTCTTAGGTGCCCTGGTCCCCAGATAACCTATATTTTTGCCAATTGGAAATCACAGAGCTGCTTAGAGTCCTTGCTCAAGGTGACATGCAGGAGGCACAGAAGTAGGATTCTCAGATTAGGCTGGGGCTGGGAATGCTTATATTGCCAGCAGGGCCTGATTCCATAGGTGTGCTCTGAGTATACCCAATACCAGTTACTTGCCAGCTCCCATTGGCCACCATACAGTAGGTGGCAGCAAAGGGCTTGAGCATGAGACTGCCTAGCACAGGGAGATATGGAGAAGGAAGCATAAGAGGTATCACACTCAAATAGAAGATCGACCTTTTTGGCTGAACAGCTGATCTGGGTTTTCCTGACCCATGTCTCTGACTGCTACTGCTTAGGGATGTAAGCAACTAGTCGACTCATCAACTATCCAATAATCATAAGCTTATTGGATAGTTGAGCAGTGACTTGACTAGTTGCTCCCCACCCCTTCTTGCCTCTATCAGAGAGAGGCAACAAGGCGGGAGGAGCAGGAGCCAGTGCCGGGGGGGAGCCGACTTAAAAGCTGGTTCCCCCTAGCACCATCTCAGCGGGTGGCAGAGGAGGCAGAGGCATAGCAGGGAAATGGTGTGAGTGGGGACTGAAGAGCCCATGGGCTCTTGCTACACTTCAAAAGCAGAAGCGTCACGGGGAACACGGTGCGAGCTTCAGTCCCCGCTCATGCCGTTTCCCTGCTGTGCCTCTGCTTTCTCTGCCCCCCCAGCAGCAAAGGGGGGGGGGAACAGGAACCAGTGCTGGGGGGAGCCAGCTTAGAAGCAGGTTCTCCCCAGCACCATCTCCAGGATGCTACGTGTCCCGTCCCCCCCCCCCCCCCCCGCTGCCTCTATCAGAGGCTGGGGGGAGGGTATACGGGAGGCTGCTGCAAAGCAGTCCCTGTTCATAGCAGCCAGGGCTGGGCGACTGGGGCTGCTGCCAGAGCAGCCCCTGCCCGTGGCTAGCCCTGGCCGCCATGAGCAGAGGCTGCTCCAATAGCAGCCCCTGTTCACGGCAGCCAGGGTTGTCCACTGCAATCAGGGGCTGCTGGACTCTAAGCTGGGACTGAGTAATCCCAGCTTGCACTGGTCCAGGATGCTGAACCTCTGCATTTTAAATGTAGTAAGAGCTGCTTGAGCCGGCTCCTGGAGCTACCCCGCTACAACTCTGCAGAGCGGTCCTGTGGACTAATTGTATAGTCGTTACAAATTGTATCGACTATATGATTAGCTAGGTAACTGCAATTTAACATCATTACTACTGCTCTGACTACTGGTTCTGACTACGAGTCTAAGGAGGAAGTGGGGGTGATATGCCAATAGAAAAACTTCTGTGCATGTCGGCTGCATCTAAGGTCGGGGGCTATGCAGGCACAGCTGTGTCTCCATAGGCTCTGGAGTGTAGAGACATCCTCAGCTTTCATGTAAAAAGTGTTTCAAGAACTCAGGTTTGCAGAGAAAAGGCCAAAAACATGACCCGAGTGTGTCCTCAAGGCTCAGAAAGCAAAGACACATACAAAGACCCAAAATGATTTTTTAAATTTGTTTTTAAATTTCATTATTTTAAGACAGTCTCATGTTTTTTTTATTTGACTCCTGATGTTGGTCCACCTGAGTTTGGCCGTACTTCTGGGACAAAGAATTTTGCACTGACATAGCATCTCTCAGAGGCTAAGTTTCATTTTTTGCTATTCCTGGAAATTAAGGAAGAGTCAGCAGGCAGCAAGAGACTACAGAGTTAGTAGAAGGTTGTATACATTCTGGCTGATAAAAGTGGCACGTAGACACAGTATTTTTATTCTTTGGATAAGAAACAGGTTTCTTTGTACAAAGAAGTATGTGACCATTTATTACAAGGGATGCTGATGTTTGACAGGCAAACCATGCATCTGGGTTTTCCTGGACATGACCTCCTGTTTGGTCCTCCAGTCTCCATCCAGACAGATATTTGAAATATGAAAAACTTCCCTGAGAATCTACAACCACTTCCCTGGAAGTTGTGGGAAAGGGGCTGCCAAGAACTACTGGCCATGTTGGACCTCATGGTTGTAGAGTATTTCTCACACTAGGAGTTCCACCTCAAAAGGGGGTGGCAAGTCAAGTGCAGGAGGGTTGCTAGTAGGGTAATCATTCGTTTGGGTTTTCCAGCTACGACCTCCTCTCTATCCAGATGGACTTTGAAAATAAGAACAAATATCCATGATTTTTTCCCCTTGCTTTTAGAGCTGGGTGGCTGGAGTGGCAGCTGCTCTCAGCTACTTTGCTTGGAAAACATTGCCATTGCCAGCAGCAGCTCAGAAGGAAGGGTGGCAATACCATCCCTCACCACCCTTCCATCTGTGCTGCTGCTGGCAGCAGTGCTGCCATCTGAGCTGGACATCTCACCAGAAGCCATAGCTTTATGGCTACCCAGCTCAGAAGACAGCCCCACAACCAGCAACAGTGCAGAAGAAAGATGGCAATAATATACCATGCCACCCTTCCTTCTGTGCTGCTGCTGCTAGTGGCTTTGACTTCCGAGCTAGATGTCCTGCCAGTAGCTGACACTCTCCAGCCCCTCAGCATGGAAAACAGTGCTGCCCCCATCAGTGGCACAGAAGGAAGGATGGCAGTAGTAGACCATGCCACCTTCCTTTTGTGCTGCTGCTGGTGGCGGGATTGCCATCCAGGCTGGGTGCCTGACCATTTGGCATCAATTCCCTGTCACCTTCCTCAGAAGGCAATGCCGCTGCCAGCAGTGGCATACAAGGAAGGGAGGCAGTACCATACCATGCCATGCCTCCCTTCCTTCTCCACTGCTGCTGGTGGTGGCACTGCCTTTCCAGCTGCTCAGATTAGAAGATAGAATTGCAGCTAGCAGTGGTGCAGATCTCATAAAATGTTACCCTTTTTAATGTGCTACTGCTGGTGATAGTGCTGCTTTTTAACATACGTGCAAGGCCAGAGGCTGCTGCTCTGTGGCCCCTCAGTTTGGAATTTAGCACTGTCATCAGCACTGGCACAGAAGAAAGGGAGGCAATACTATACCACAGGGCTACTCAAGTTTGGAAGCCCAGGGGTCCACAATGATACAGCACATGTGGAGGGCCGCAACTTAAGTGTGGTTGCGTATACGTGCAAATATATATGCAAATATATGCAAATAGCTTCTTTCATACTGATGGGCATGAATACAAAGATTAAGGCAAGACTACACAACATGCAGGCCCCGTTTAAGTCAGTTCTGCTGATATCAATAAAATGCAATATTTCCCCGATTTCCACCCATATGACAGCACTTTTAATGAGCAATGACAGTCCAGGAATTTAACTACTAAAATGCATATTAAAAGAAGACCATTATATTGACTTGCTGTTGTGGAGCATGATCCCAGTGGAGGCCATGTTCAAAGGATCCCACCTGCGGGCTGCGTGTTGAGCTCCGCATAAACCGAAACTGCACCGCGGGCTGCAAACAAGCCGGCTGCATGTGGCCCGTAGGCTACATGAGTAGCCCTGTTATACCATGACACCCTCCCTTCTATGCTACTACCGGCGACAGCCCTGACTTTCTTTCTTCCAGCTTGAAAGGTAGAGGTATCATCAGCAATGGCGGAGAAGGCAGAGCAGCAGTACCATACAGCGGCACCCTTCCTTTTGTGTTGCAGCTGGCAGTGGCACTGCCTTCTGAGGTAGGCCCCTAGCCAGTGGCATCCACTCTCTGGCCATCCTGTTTGGAAGGCAGTGCTGCCACTAGTCATGGTGCAGAAGGAAGCGTTGCAATACCATACCATGCTGCACTTCCTTTTGCACTGCTGTTGGTAGAAGCACTGATTTCTGAGCAGAGCAGACAGAGAGTAGTGGCTGCTTGCAGGATACCCAGCTTGGAAGAGAGTGCCAGTGCTAGCAGTGTCACAGAAGTAAGCATGATAATACCATACCATGCCACCCTTCCTTCTGTGCTGCTGCTAACAGTGATTCTACTATCTGAGCTGGGCATCTGGCTGACAGACTTCCAGCTCAGAAGGCAGTCCCACCAACAGCAGCAGTGTAAAAGGAAGGAAGTTATACCGTATCATTCCAACCTTCCTTCTTTGCTGTTACTAGGGGTGGCACTGACTTCTGGGCTGGGTGACCTGCTAGGGGTCACTGCGCTGGTGCCACGACCAGCACGCAGTACCACCAGCAGCAGCAGTGCAGAAGGAACAGTGGCAATACCATAACGTGACACCCTTCCTTCTGTGCTACTGCTGGCAGTGGGACTGCCATCCAAACTGGGTGCCCAGACAGTGGCTGCTGCTCTGCAGCCACCCAGCTTGGAAGGCCAGGAAAAATCACAGACATTAATATTTCTAAAGTCTGCCTGGAGGAAGATTTGAGGACCGAAAAAGAGATCATGTCTTGGAAAGACAGCCAGTGACCCTACTCATGACCCCACACACTAGCCTTTGACTCCCTTTTGGGTTGGGAGCCCCAGCTGGAGAAAGGCTGCACTTGGGGATTCTCCAAAGACCTGAGATCCAATGTGGCCAAAAGTTTCTGGCAAACCATTTTCCACAACTTCCATAGAATAGGTCATAGATAGGACCCTACCAAATCTACCATGCATTCTTGTCAATTTCACGGCCAAAGGTTCTCCAAGTTGGTCAGTTTCACAATTTCAGATGTTTATATCTGAAATTTTATGGTGTTCTAACCATGTGGGTCCTGACCCAAAATAGGATTGTGGGGGAGGAGAGAGTTTGCAAAGTTGTTGTGGGGAGGGGGTACCAAAAAAGCCATCTTCCCTTTTGTGCAGCCGTCAGCACAGGGCTAAATTAGGGTCCACCCTCATTTATGCACTGCCTCTCAAGATGGCTCCTGTCCTTCCCCAGCCTGGACAGATGAGCAGCTGGGTTCCCCGGGCTCCTAGCACCATGGGGAGATCAGATTTCAAAATGCAGGACAGATTTCATAGTCCATGACACATTTTTCACAGCTGTTAAATTGATAGGGTTCTCAGATTCTCAGGGAACTTTTTCCCCCGTAATGGTCTACACTTGATGGTAGACTCTGATGAAATGTTCTTCCAATGCTATGAACACCAAAGGGAGGCCTTCAATTAATTGTATATGCTGTTTCTTTTCTTTCTAGCATCATGGATTAAAGGTGCTGGAAGCCCAAGATCAAGTTCTGATGAAAAAGGCATGATGAGGAGGCCTTGGTCTTTTCAAGTCTTCAGTAGGTCCATGTAGTATAGCTTCTGTCTCGTTTCTTTTCCCTGGATGGCGGATTTCATCGCCAACTGCCCTTGCCCTATTTATAACCTTGAATGATCCTTGCCACTTGGCCAGCATTTTGACTTCAAGGGCAGTGTGACAGGGCGCCTGCCCTGCACTGGCCCTTTAAGGCCAAGACTCAGGTCTGTGTTGTGTACAGTGGAAGGTTTGGGAATGTGGCCAGCCCCGGGGAGGTGCAGAAACAGGCACCCTTGTACTGAGTATCTTTTAAATTTTTATTAAAATGTTTTTTAACTATAACTTTCTATTTAACAGTTTTTACAGGCGCGGGCGCCAAATAACTATTAACAGCAACAGTAAACAGAATGTAATGCAATAAAGGAGAATTCCTTGAGGTCTTTCTAAGTCCAAGTAATTATCAATAACAACCCAGGGATTTTTAACAATTATATTTACATTAATCTCACTCATAAGGTCTAAACATCTATCTAACTCTTAACACTATTTAACAATCCTTTAACTAACTTACTCCTATCACTATTATTTAACAAACTTCTAACTAACACTAAACAGCAAGAGTACTCACACTTATCAGACACACAAGGGACAACAGAGAAAACAGCATATACGTTATTCTTTATGCTCTGCAAAAGATTTGGTTGATTCGGTGAGCGGGAGGGGGTCCTCGGGTGATCAGCCCTCAGACCTGGCTCATGTACTGCCTTCCAAATTTTTGGGAACCCTCAACTTAATGCAGGAGGGGAAGCTGTTATATAGAGAGAGCTAAAGCTTTCCCGCGCTTCACAGTGATAGGCTTAACAGGTTCTGTCTGCCTAGTGACAGGACTGAGGGGGAAGGGGAGGGGGTGAGATGGCTCTTGGCCAGCGTGAACTTTGCATGACCCTTATCTGCCTGGCTTTTTGCTCCTGCTTAAGTCACATAGTGCAGGACTTTTGGTTTGAGGGGAAAGTGATCCTGGGCTAGGAGGCCATACGCATGAGGCCTGGCCAGAAAAGAGCCTGCTTTCACAGTCTGGAGCCGTTAGGGCTAGTGAGAGCCCAGCTGGCAGCTATCTAGTGAAGCACAGTTTGCTTGAAGAGGCCAGCTGAAGCCGTTAGGGGGTGAGGGCCCAGCCGGGAGCTATATAGAGAAGCACAGTTGCTCAGGGAGGAGAGCCAGTGAAGGGGTGACTGCAGAGGAAGCAGGGACTCCCAGGAGGGAGAACAGCTGGGGATAGCCAGTTCGGGCTGGGAGAGGGCCAGCTCATACTCTCCCTGGCTAGGGGCTGGAGGCAAGGCCCGGGGTTCGGAGGCGGATTACAATGCAGTCTAGGTAAGCGGGGCAGTAGAGATAACCCCAATGCCTATGATGAGCAACCCGTGCAGACTGTAACTTGCCCTGAGAGGGGCTAGATGAGGACAGTTGGGGCACTGAGGCATGGTGGGGAGCGCGCACCCTGACAGATGGTGGAGAATGTGGGCACGGTAACCCCGCCTTGAGGCAAAAGGAGGGCTATTGTGTGTAAGGTAGCCTTGGGCCATTGTGGGGGAATTGGGGGGGGGAAAAAAAAAAAAGAAAAGAAAATATGAATAGGTATTGGAGGGCCTGGGAAGCCCTATGGGCTAGGCCGTGGAAAAGATGGAGCCAGCCACTACAAAGGCGTGACCCTGGACTCCATGGTAAACCAGGCTCCAAGAACTGGGAGCAAGGGCCGAGACTGAAAACTTGTTTTGCCTGTGGGCACAGGGGACACCTGGAGAGGGAGTGCCCCTACGGGATGGGAGCCGGGAGGCCCCACCCAGCTAATAGGGATAAAGGGAGAGCATCCCCTGTGAAGGCAACAAGGGGGGCACGAACATATTGGGCTTGTGGGGAGCCTGGCCACATAAGGAGGGGGTGCCCTAGGAGGACCTGGGGAGCCCCGGCTAGCACAGGGGAAAGGGTGAAGCTACAAAGCACCTGGAAGAAGACGTGGGACCACCGGCCCTTGACGGTAGGAGAAACCAGAGGGCAAAGAGAAGGTGGCTTGGATACTGATGGGATCGATGAGCAAGGGAGCTTGGAGGGGAGTTTCCCCAAAGGGTCTTACAGGCGGGGGCAAGCCGGGCGCCAGCAATCAGGCAACACACGCAGACGTGGCATACGGCCAGGTGATGGCTGCTGACCTCCGTGCGAGACCACAGGATCAGACAAGGATTACCATTCAGGTAAGGTTAGAGGGGAAGCCAGTGACCGCCCTGGTGGACTCCGGGTGCAGCCAGACAATGGTTCGAACGGAGTTGGTCCCAGAGTGGGAGGCGGCAGGTGGTAACGTCTTGATGCAATGCATACATGGAGATGTCAAGGCCTACCCCACAGAGTGGGTCCGCCTGTCAGATGGGACAGAGGAGGTGATCTGCCGGGTAGCACTGGCCCCGAAACTTGTATACCCGGTACTCCTGGGGCAAGATTGGCCGGGTTTCGGATGCATCCTGCGTAGCTGGGACGGGCCGGCGCAGCCACCACCAGAAAGGATTGAGGATTCGAAAAGGGGAACATCCCGAGGCCCGGAAAAGGATTATGACCCTGAGAAAACCCTCGCTTCGGAGGAAGTAGGAGGGGAGGAGGACTTCCAACGAGAACAACAAGAAGATCCCTCCTTGACACATGCCTGGGAACAGGCGGCAGAAGGGACAGGGGACCCCGGCGAGGGAGCCGCTATCCGCCCACTCTCGCAATTCGGGGTAAGAGCAGACCGATTGTATCGGATTGCGCGGATGGCCGATGGGCAGACTGAAGTTAGCCAGTTGTTGGTCCCCGTACAATACCGGAGGCAGGTATTAGACCTTGCACATGCTAATCCGTGGGCAGGACATTTGGGACGGGGAAAAAACTCTCCAGCGCATAACCCAAAGATTCTTTTGGCCAGGGATTTATAAGGAGGTTAGAGACTTTTGTGAGTCCTGCCCTGAATGCCAGAGGACGGGGTAGGGAGTGGTTCTAAAAGCCCCCTTAGTCCCTCTTCCCGTAGTGGATGTTCTGTTCGACCGGGTGGCTCTGGATTTAGTGGGGCCCCTGGAGAGGTCCTGATGGGGACACCAGTATATTTTAGTTATAATTGATTATGCCACCTGGTATCCCGAGGCCGTTCCACTCAAAAACACGACGGCATCAACACTGGCAAACGAGTTGGTGCAAGTATTTTCCCGGGTGGGAATTCGAACAGGTTCTAACAACACAACCAGGTAAGACCCCTCTGAGTCATCATATCGCGATGGCCCCAGGTAAAACGGTCCGGGATCACAAATGACCACTCCCGCGGAAGATGTGGGAGCCAGTACGGGAAGAGCTGCAGCGTATGTTGCAAATGGGGGTGATCAGGGAATCAAGAAGCGAGTGGCGCAGTCCCATCGTTTTGGTGCCTAAATCTGACAGCACAATACAGTTTTGCATAGACTTCCGGAAAGTAAATGCAATTTGACGCGTATCCTATGCCCAGAGTAAATGAACTGCTGGAATGGTTGGGTAAGGCTCACTATATCTGTACGCTCGACCTCACTAAAGGATACTGGCAGATCCCTCTGACACCAGCTTCCGAGGACAAGACCGCGTTCGCCACACCATTTGGCTTGTTCCAGTTCATCACAATGCCTTTCGGATTGAATGGGGCGGCAGTGACATTCCAGAGGCTGATGGACAAGGTATTATATGAACATCATGCGTATGCTGCTGCTGCATATATTGATGACATTGTTATTTACAGTGAATCATGGCCAGAACACCTGCAACATCTGAAGGCGGTCCTGGGAGCCCTGGCCGATGCTAAGCTCACTGCTAACCCAAGTAAGTGCCACTTTGGACAAAAGGAAGTATCCTATTTGGGCTACGTAGTGGGACGGGGAAAGATAAAACCCCAGGTGGACAAGGTAGAAGCCCTGAGAAGTTACAAAGCTCCCACCACAAAAAGGCAAGTCCGCCAATTCCTGGGCCTAGCCGGTTACTATCGGCGATTCATACCGGATTTTGCCACAATTGCTGCACCCTTGACGGACGTAACCCAGAATACACGACCCCAAAGGGTCCAGTGGACCGCGCAGTGCGAGAAAGCGTTTCAAGTGTTAAAGCAACGACTGACGCAAGCACCGGTTCTTTACCAACCAGACTTTACAAAACCATTTATAGTACAGACGGACGCGTCTAACTGGGGACTAGGAGCCGTCCTCTCGCAGGAGCAGGAAGGGGAGGAACACCCGATCCTGTATTTAAGCAGGAAATTACTACCGCGGGAACGACAATACGCCACGATTGAGAAGGAGGCCCTGGCAGTTAAGTGGGCAGTAGAGGCCCTGCGCTATTATCTGCTAGGGGGAGCCTTCACGTTGATAACAGACCAGGCACCATTACGATGGATCCAGTCAATGAAGGATACCAACCCTCGTATCATGAGGTGGTATTTGGCATTACAGCCATATAAATTTGAGGTCTGCCACAGACCGGGGAGAGCCCATAACAATGCAGATTTTTTTTTCTAGGTCCATAGCCAATAACGAGACAGCGCAAGGGGATGGAGTCCTGGAAAGGGGGGTGAGTGATGGGGCACTGTTGCCCCACACTGACGGCGGTGGGGTGACCCTCTGGGGAGCATGCCTGCCGACCCGCCGACATTGCGGCGCATGCTCAGAGGCAGCTAAGGCCTTGAGGGGAAACCAGATCCTGAAGGAAGGTATATGACAGGCCCGGCTGGGTCCGGCAGAAGAAGGGAAGCTCGATCCGAAGGGGAAGGTGTGTGACAGGGCGCCTGCCCTGCACTGGCCCTTTAAGGCCAAGACTCAGGTCTGGAGCTGGGGCTGAGAACAGAGCGGCCAGCTGAAGCCGTTAGGGCTAATGAGAGCCCAGCTGGCAGCTATCTAGTGAAGCACAGTTTGCTTGAAGAGGCCAGCTGAAGCCGTTAGGGGGTGAGGGCCCAGCCAGGAGTTATATAGAGAAGCACAGTTGCTCAAGGAGGGGAGCTAGTGAAGGGCTGACTGCAGAGGAAGCAGGGACTCCCAGGAGAGAGAACAGCTGGGGATAGCCAGCTAGGGCTGGGAGAAGGCCAGCCCAGACTCTCCCTGGCTAGGGGCCAGAGGCAAGGCCCAGGGTTCGGAGGCAGATTACAGTGCAGCCTAGGTAAGCGAGGCAGTAGAGATAACCCTAATGCCTATGATGAGCAACCCGTGCAGACTGTAACTTGCCCTGAGAGGGGCTAGATGAGGACAGTCAGAGGGCACTGAGGCACGGTGGGGAGCGCGCACCCTGACAGGCAGCCACAGCAAACCCTTTTGCTAGGTTTAAATTTTTACATTCTGGCCCATTTTTGTCAGCCTGTTCCTGGTTCTGAGACTTCAAAATGTTCTCCCACAACAAAACCTGCCGCAGCTCCAAGTTTTCCCTCTGACAGAACATAGGTTGTACCACTTGGTTGTTCCTAGGCCTGGCTCCTCCCATACCTTATGGAAGAGATCTAGGATCCTGTGAATCTGCCTCTCATATAGCAACTCCAGGGGGGATAAGAGGAGGTGTGGGATCAACTAGTCTGCATGATGGGTATCTGAGGCCTGGGCCCTCCAGCCAATTCACCAATTGAGCTCCAGGTTAACGGTGTAGTTATGTACAGTCTAATGCAGGCCTGGGCAAAATATGGCCCGTGGGCCGGATCCGGCCTGCCAAGCCATCAAATCCAGCCTGCGGAGGCAGCGGGGAGCCCCAGGCAGTCTCCCCAGCTTGCCTCGCAGCCCTGTGCACCATGCAGGGCTCCGTTTCTGTTTTCTGTTTTAAAACTGGAGGGAGAAGGGAAGTTTGAGGAGCCACCCTGCTCCCAGCATAACCAGCTAATGTGAGCTGCTTGTTGTAGTAACAGGCAGCCAAGAAGAACCCCACCCCCTATCCTTGGCTTAGTTATTCATGAAGCACATGGCCAGGAAGGCAGGCTGGGAGACATTTTAAGTCTGCAGGCAGTCAGGCTAGTTTGGCAGCTGGCAAGTAAGTCTCTTGGCCACAGACTTTTCCTGCCCCCTCCCCCCCACTCAATATAACCAAACCCTCTGTCCCCCTCTTACACCTATACCCTCTCCCAGATCTGGCACCTCAGTCTCCTGCCCCAGATCACAATCCCATCCTACCCTAGGTCACATCCCAAACCCCTGTACTTCAGTCCCCTGCCCTAGATCACAATCACCTGCTTCATCCCAACTCCATCCCATACTCCAGTCTCCCTCTTGCACCCCAGTCCCTTATCCCGAGCTCCCTTCTGCATCCAACCTCCATCCCAGATATCCCAATATCATGGAAGAATGCAGCGCTCGACCACGTTCCAAAATCTTGGAGTGGCCCTCCATCAAAAATTATTGCCCACCCCTGGTCTAATGTCTCCACAAAAGAAACGGTCTGCAGCATGCACACACCCTTCGTTCCTGTGAACAGCTCAGGGCTTATCATGTCTTTACCCTCTTCTCCCCAATAAAGGGAAAAGTGGTCTGGATCCCCTCCGTGAAATGAGTTAGTGGGGGAGCCTAGGCCTTTCCGCTCCACTGAGCATATGGCCACATGCCTCACCCAGGATCCTCCAGATGTTAGAGCAAAGGGTTCTGTAGTCTTAGGCAAAGGCTGACCTCTGCTCACAGGTCTAGGGCAGCTGCTACAAGCAAAATCTCTCCTGCAGCCAGGATTCCTGCTACATCCTTCTTCAGCATTTCCCCAAGTCAGTCTCTTATTATCTTTTGTCTCCCCTTTTAGAGCTGTCTGGCTCTGGGTGGTGGCGTATCAGTGTATCCCCTGGCCAAATGCGGGGAGGATGTGACTCTGGCGCTCACAGCTCAGTGGGGCTGTCAGTCCACTCCCCATGCCCAGGAGTCTGGAAATCCACTCTGTGCTCAGGTCTGTCAAGGGGTTTTGTCTGTTGACCTCTTTGCCCCTTTCTGGGAGCCAGCAGCTTTCCCTGGATGGCTCTCTAGCAGTCTGTTGACAGCAGTTCTTTTCTTCTGCCTGCTCACTCTTTAGAAGCCCTTCCAGTCTGTTTCCCAGCCCTTTGATCCTCCCAGCTGCTCTTAGTCTGCCAGTCAGCAGTGCCAACAGTGCCTGCATTAACCCTTTGGTTTCTGCACTAGCATGTGGGAACATACCTCCCTTGAGAGGCTCCTTTTGAAACTCCTCCTCTAGCTGGAGCAGGTTCTGCAGAGGTGGTGTGGCCAGGATCTCTAATCTCTCCTGGCCCAGTGTGTGGTTCTACATCCCATCAGAGGCACCTTAAAAGGTGCAGCCCCTGCAGAGCCCTCAGGCACATGGTGACAGTATCAAATAGAGAGGAGCTTGCTCATCACCATGGTCGTGATGTCCTCCAGCCTCAAGAGAACAAATGTGTGCCAGAGACTTGGATACCCCCAGGAATCAGGGAGGATTACTGACAACTGGAACCCTGGGATGAATTTGTCTTCCTCTCTAATGCGCTCCAGTGCCATACCCCCTGTCCACTCCATTGCAGGAGAAGCTCCTGGCTCCATTCCCTCTGTATCCCTATGGCAACTGTTCCTTCGCAGCTTCTCATTGTCGGATTTCTCTGTCTGGTTTTGGTGACTGTATTCTTCCATTCCCATTGGATTGCATCTCTGGCCCCACAGAATAGCAGGGCTCCCTATGGGTGGTGTATCCTTGGTGCCTGGGAGGGAGGGTTGATCCTAAATGGAGTAGGGGGAAAGGAGAGAGACAGATTCATCTGCCAGCTGGGGACAATCTCAGAGGATTTGGTGAGTTTCAATAGGTTTCCCATTACCCGATGGGGGACTGTCTCAGATGGGAAGTGGATCATTTCTTCAGGAGTCCCATTGCCTGGCTTCTGTCAGTGTCACTTTTCTATTGCGTCCCATTTCCCAGCTGGATTTCCTTAACTCTGGCAATTTGTAGATGTAATTAAATCCCTTTGCTAGCTAGCTGGCTGATGTCCTTGGCTGGGTCACTGATGGAAGGTTGCAGCTAAGCCATCAAGTTCCCTAGTTTGGGAAGGGGAGGGGGCTCCATCAGTATTGTCAGGTCCCAATCTCCCCTGCGCTCAAGGACTCTAGTCTTTCTTCCCCATGTTGCTTTGTGGGAGACACTGGGGGAGAGGAGCTAGAGCTAGACCCTCAGCTCCTGCTCCACAAGGGATTCTGGAGCAAAGAGATGTGGGCAGGGCCCCCCATGATGGCTTGCATTCCCAGCTGCTTCAAGAGTACAAGAAAGTACCCACAGCCAGGTATAAACCTGCCTGGAGCAGGGGTTGGAACATGGTACCCTTAAAGCTCCAGGATCTTCATTGAACAGAAGATAACCTTGACTCAAGTCTATCTCATTTCCCTGCTCTGACTTTGCCTTACCAAGGGGAACACTCCCCATCCACAGCTGCTGCAGCTGCAGACCTTACAGCCTGTTGCAGCCAGCCTGCCTACACCTGGAGTCAGAGAGCAAGGCTCAGAGGTCATGTCAAGTTCAGGAATAGGGATGGTGGATCAAAATGGGGCTCTGCTGCTCTGTATGACCATGGCTTTCTCCAGGGACACTCTGGACCCGATGCAGAAATTGACATGCTGTGGGGGAAGGAGGAAGGTCAGACTCAATAGACAGATGTGCATGCTGTGCAAATGAGCCCATCCCCAGAGCTGAGACATGCTCAGAGTGTAATATCTGATTCATTGATCATGGAGCTTGAGAAGGAGATTGTGACAATGTCTTTTTCTCTCCAGACTGGGACAATGTTCAGTGTCTGGGCTGGTCCTAACCTTTCTGAACTCCTGATTCTTGAATAGCTCCTCAGGATGGAGACAGACCCCTTGTCCTTCACTGGCTTGAAAGTCCAATTTCTCCTCCCTCCCCCATGAATCTCAGTGGTGGTAGGAGAGAAGCGCTGACTCCCTTTGGGCCCTTCTGGTTTTCTAGGAAGGAGTCTGATTCTTCTATAAGCACCAACCATCTCCTGAATCTCATGGTAGGAGCAGGGGAGGTAAGGTAATGGGTGAGAGATTTGAGGCTCTTACTCCATAGCTGTCTATGGCCCTGACTTGAAGTTCCATCTCCTTCTCCTGGCCCTGAAGGAGGAAGGGCACAACATAGCACTGCCCTGACCAAAGGTGGTCCACTGGGGTGCAGACTAGGAGGACAGGCAGAAAAATGGATTTCCAGTTTCCCTTTTCTAGATCCCCTCAAGCGCTAAGGTAAAATTGTTCTCTGCCCATCCTGATCATGCTCACCTCCAAGATGTATTAGTTTGTGTCTGGGGACTCTGCCAGCAGGTTGCCCAGCATGGCATGCCTGAGATCAGACAAGCCCATGTGCAGAACCTGCAAAGAAAGAGACAGTCATGGGTCACATTTGGGAAAACTCCCTATCAATAGTCCTCTTTTGGCTGCTTAGCATCAAAACTCTGAGAAGTGGGAGGTTGAGAGGTCCCAGCAGATGTCTCAGGTCACCACCAGAGGGGATCAGTCTTAGAGCAATTCCAGCCCCACCTCTTTGGGACAGCCTCCCACAAAGTCACAAGGGGGCATGTATCTGAGACTGCCCCTGCCTTCCACCTTTGTCCTGCCTGGCTGATATCAGGGTCTCCCTGTTAGGTCACCACCACCCAATCACCTTTCCCCAACAGGCCTTTGTGATGTCACTGCAATACCAACCCCTCCCCTGCAAGGCTGATGTCCTGCTACTAGCCAGCCCCTTCCTTGGGCTCTTCGATTGATCAGAATAAAGTGCACTTGAATGAGCTGCAGCTCTGCTGTTGCTCATAGTCATTATTCAACAAGTATTTGAGAAGAATTGGCACATTAGAGAGAATCAGGATCTGAACAGGGACAATAATTGAAGAGAAGCAGCACAATCAAACACATGATTGCTTATGACTTGTTTGGTCTTAGAGGCCAAAAGGACTCTGAGTCTTCCCTGTCAATAGCCACCTTCTTGGCCAATCAGCAGTGAGACTCTGGGAGGCAGGAGAGGTCTCAGTAGAAGTCCAAAAGGATGACCCATTTCATCACTGGAGAGGATCAGTCTCCGAGCACTCCTTCAGCCCCACCTCTTTGTGAGAGCCCTCACAGTGATAGCAACTCCCCCTGACACACACACCCCCTCCTTGGTGGAGGCAGGGAGGAATGGAAATGGGGGAAAAGAAGCAAGATAAGAGAAAGGAGGAAGAAAGGGAAAACCCCAATACCCCCACTGATTCTATGGGGAAAAGCCCTTGGCTTGGTAGGAAATCAAATCACCTTCACCTAGTGATTTCTATGCCTAGAATTCAGCTGGTACCTGATGAATCCGACTCAACAAGTTCTAAACCTCTCTGAGGCTCTCACCTAAACAGGGACTACAAAATCAGTAGTGGGGAAGGTGAAAACTGATGCAGTTCCTCCTCATTAATTCTAATTCTGTCTCAGTCCCCAAGGAGAGATCTTGAAAAGGAGCTTTTTTGCTGTAAAGTCATGTGAGTCTCTGAGGTTGCCCTTGCCTTGCATCTCTGTCCTGCCTGGCTGCTGTCAGGGTGTCTCTATGAGGTCACCACCTCCACTCACACTGTCCCCCAATAGGTTTAGGTCCTGCAACAAGCTTGCAATGTGATGTCATTGCCACACCCACCCTTCCTTGTAAGGCTGGTGTCCTGACCCTGGACAGCCTCTTTGGATGTTTGAGTGGCTTCCCCTGGATCATCCCACTTAATGACAACTGAGTCTGGATATTGAGCTGGCTGCACAGTAAAGCCTCGGAGGCTGCTCCCTATGCCACCCTCAGTTTTCCTCCTAACAAAGGATGTACTCCAGAGACTTTTTAAGATAGCAGTTTATTACATCTCTGCTAAGAACCTGCATCAAGAACTTGGTGACTGATGTATGTAATGTGATTTCATTAACAATTCTACTCTCAACTTTTTCTTTTCATTAATAAACCTTTAGATTTTAGATTCTAAAGGACTAGCTTTTGGGTATAGATCTAAGGTATAAATTGACCTGGGAACGTGGCTGGCCCTTTGGGATTGGTAGAACCTATTCAGAATTGGTGACATTGGTTTTTATAACCTCACCTGTGTAAGGAGTGGAGCTGGTTGTGGCACAAGTAAAGCTGGAGGCTGTGTCTAGACTGGCCAGTTTTTCTGGAAAATCAGCCGCTTTTCCGGAAAAACTTGCCAGCTGTCTACACTGGCCGCTTGAATTTCTGCAAGAACACTGACGATCTCATGTATGATCGTCAGTGTTCTTGCAGAAATCCTATGCTGCTCCCGTTCGGGCAAAAGTCCTTTTTGTGCAAAGCTTTTGCACAAAAGGGCCAGTGTAGACAACGTGGTATTGTTTTGCGCAAAAAAGTCCCGATGGCTAAAATGGCGATCGGGGCTTTCTTGTGCAAAAGCGCGTCTAGATTGGCCAGGGACGCTTTTCCGCAAAAAGTGCTTTTGTGGAAAAGCGTCCGTGTCAATCTAGACGCTCTTTTCCGCAAATGCTTTTAACGGAAAACTTTTCCGTTAAAAGCATTTGCGGAAAATCATGCCAGTCTAGACGCAGCCGGAGTGTCTAAGGCAGTGGTTTGCAACCTTTTTAACCACAAGATCACTTTCTCAATGTAAGTGCAATGTAAGATCTACTTACATCTACCCTTGCCCCACCTCCTTCATGCCCCTTCTTCAAGGCCCTGACCCTGCTCACTTGGTCCTCCCTTCCTCATTCTTCCTCCTTTTCACCAGGCAGGGGCAGAGGGTTGGGGCTCAGGCGCTGGTCTTGGGCTAAGGGATTTGGAGTGTGAGGGAGGCTCTGAGTTGAGCCTGGGGCAGGGATTTGGGGTGCAGGAAGGGGTAGAGGTCTGTAAGGGACTTTGGGTCCAGGGGGCTCAGGGCTAGGGCAGGGGCTTCAGGCTCAGGAGAAGGTTCGTGACTGGGGCATGGGTTTGGAGCTGGCTCCAGCTGGGCACTGCTTACCTCAGGTGGCTCCTGGGTGGTGATGCAGTAGGGCTAAGGCAGGCTCACCTCTGCCCTAACCCTTCACCACTCTCCGAAGCAGCCAGCAAACTCCCTCCCCCACCCCAAGCTCTGTTGTGCCCTCCCCCCACATTCTGTGGAGATAGACTACAGGGTGAGAAAGGAGGCACCCTGACATCAGCACTCCCTCCTCTCCCTTCCCTGCTCTGTGCCCCAAGCAGGAGAGTCCCCAGGGAGGGGTGTAGCTCCAAGGCAAAGGGCAGGAGATGCGCAGCACTGGGGGAGAGGGGCAGCTGAAGTGCTGCGCTTGATAGCTTCTTGGCCAACCCAGTCAGGATCACCTGTCAGAGGATCCAAGATCTACTGGTTGGTGACCACTGGTCTAAGGGGATTGCTTGTGTAACTTCTTGCTCGCCAGAGTGGCCGCTGAAGTGTTCTTTGACTAGTTTGGTGCCTTTTAGAGGAGGACCGCAGTCTTGGACTGTAAAGGTAGCCCTGGTTCTTAAACAATTTGCCCTGATTTGTGTTTCACAGTGGTGCTTCCAGACCAACCTGTTATATTATACTCTCACAGAGAGGTTAAAAAAATCCAAGGTCCTGACCATCTGTGGCCATGGAGGATCCCAGGGCTTCTCTTCCCTCTAGTCAGACTCCAAACCCTTCCACCCTCCAGGAAGTACCCTAATGTCCAGATTAGAAGTGGGAGCACAAAATGATAGGCGCCTCTCTTAAGTGGCCTCAGCAGTACGTGAAGTGCAATGTGTGGCAGACAAGCTGTTCTGGCCCAGGTCAGCCGAGGTGTCACTTCAGCTAATTAAGGAATGTCCCACACACTAAACCTCTCATGTACAGTTTTGATGCTACCCAGGCTGTGAACAGATTGATTTTTTAAAAAAAGAGACTTTCATACTAACAATTCAGTGACCCATGGGGAGTCTCATTTCTTTGGAAGTGGAGTTTTAATTTCTCCAATGGCTGAAACTCCAACTCTTTCTGAGAGCCCCAACAGAGAGCTGTTTCATTTCATGGCTTCAGTGCCATCCTTGGGAGCAGAAACAGGTACAGCTGGATTCAGAGGAGTAAGGCAAAAACAGGGATGCAGCAGCCAATGTTGGCGGGAAAGTGGAGACAGAGGCAAGATGGCTGCTATCCTGTCACAGGAGATTAAAGGGTTTCTTTCTTAAGACTGAAGCGATGAACAGGATTCACCAGTTTGTTCTGGTTGCTTTGCACTACTCCAGCTCTGCACAGCTGCCCGTGATTGGCCCTGCACCCATTTAGGGCATTGAGATAGTCCAGAAGGAGGCTGGGGCAAGAAGCCCACAGTTGTAAGGCCCTGGATTATTAGGCAAAGGCTCATGGATGGACAGCAATCAGCTGGAGCATGTCAGCCTGCGGAGGCCCAGGTAAAGCCTATAAGAGAGAAAACTGAAGACAGGGGCAGCTGTTTGCTGATGATGGGGGCAAAGGGCAATTACTGTGGGAGAACAGCCTGGGCTCGGTTTGGCACACTGAGGCATCAACGCAGCCAGCCTTCAGTGCAGCCTGAACTGACCCTGGCAGGATGCTAGTTAGTTTAACTTTGGAAGGAGCTGGGTTGTGTCACAGGCTATGGCTGGAGAGGCAATCTTTGCTTTATGTTGCTCTCTTGGAGTGTCTGTTATGGCACACAATTCATACACAATTAAAGGAGGGGAATGTAATGAATGCCAACCAACATGGGTTTATGGAAAATAGACCCTGTCAGAGTATGTTGATACCTTTTTTGGGAAGGTTGCAACTTTGATTAATAAAGGAAATAGTGTTGATGTAATACACTTAGACTTCTGTGAGGCCTTTGTATTAAAAATCTAGAAAGATAAAACAGTCACATGGCACACATTCAGTAGATTAAAAGCTAGATAACTGATAGGGTGTTCTGAGTTCCTCAGAGCGTGTGACTGGTGAGCAGCGTAGGGCTGCTATTTAATATGATATTATCTCCATCACAAAGTGCTCTTAAATTCCCCATTGCCAGGCCCCTGATGTGTCCCAAAAGCTGCGCTCTGAGCACTAGGACAGGATGTCCACCATCAGTGAGTGCTTCCACAGGATCACTGAAGCAGTTTTTGGTTGTCTGCTGCCCTCTAACATTTGGGCTAATGTGCCAGTGCCCTTTACAGGATGCAACTGGAACTGCTTGATTGTGTGTCTCAGACCATAACCAACAACTGGAGATTCTCTTCTAGCAGTTTAGTTTAACTGCTGTGCCAGAGAAGATAATGGAGCAAGTAATTAAGGAAATCATCTGTAAACACTTGGAAGGTGGCAAGGTGATAGGGAACAGCCAGCATGGATATGTAAAGAACAAATCATGTCAAACCAATCTGATAGCTTTCTTTGATAGGATAACGAGTCTTGTGGATAAGGGAGAAGTGGTGGATGTGGTATACCAAGACTTTAGTAAGGCGTTTGATACGGTCTCGCATGATATTCTTTCCAATAAACTAGGCAAGTACAACTTAGATGGGGTTACTATAAGGTGGGTGCATAACTGGCTGGATAACCATACTCAGAGAGTAGTTATTAACGGTTCACAATCCTGCTGGAAAGGTATAACAAGTGGGGTTCCGCAGGGGTCTGTTTTGGGACCAGCTCTGTTCAATATCTTCATCAACAATTTAGATATTGGCATAGAAAGTACGCTTATTAAATTTGCAGATGATACCAAGCTGGGAGGGGTTGTGACTGCTCTGGAGGATAGGGTCATATTCAAAATCATCTGGATAAACTGGAGAAATGGTCTGAGGTAAACAGGATGAAGTTTAATAAAGACAAATGCAAAGTGCTCCACTTAGAAAGGAACAATCAGTTTCACACATACAGAATGGGAAGCGACTGTCTAGGAAGGAGTACGGCAGAAAGGGATCTAGGGGTTGTAGTGGACCACAAGCTGAATATGAGTCAGCAGTGTGATGCTGTTGCAAAAAAAGCAAACATGATTCTGGGATGCATTAACAGGTGTGTTGTGAGCAAGACACGAGAAGTCATTCTTCCGCTCTACTCTACGCTGGATAGGCCTCAAATGGAGTATTGTGTCCAGTTCTGGGTACCACATTTCAAGAAAGATGGAGAAATTGGAGGTGGTCCAGAGAAGAGCAACAAGAATAATGAAAGGTCTAGAGAACATCAGCTATGAAGGAGGACAGAAAGAATTGGGCTTGTTTAGTTTGGAAAGGAGAAGACAGAGGGGATGTGATAGCGCTTTTCAGGTATCTAAAAGTGTCACAAGGAGGAGGGAGAAAAATTGTTCTCCTTGGCCTCTGAGGATAGAACAAGAAGCAATGGGCTTAAACTGCAGCAAGGGAGGTTTAGGTTGGACATTAGGAAAAAGTTCCTAACTGTCAGGGTAGTCAAACACTGGAATAAATTGTCCAGGGAGGTTGTGGAATCCCCATCTCTGGAGATATTTAAGAGTAGGTTACATAAATGTCTATCAGGGATGGTCTAGAGAGTATTTGGTCCTGCTATGAGGGCAGGGGACTGGACTCGATGACCTCTTGAGGCCCCTTCCAGTCCTAGTATTCTATGATTCTGTGATTCTATATGATGAAGACACCTGGGATTTTTTGAGTCAAGTGTCTGAATTCAACAGATGCTGTGATTGTGAATTACCTAGTGACTATGCTGGGCAGGACAGTGACAACTGATGCTCTTGCTCAGTTTGCTGCCTTTAGTGCTTGCAAGTGCCTTCTCCCACAAAAGTTGGGCTCTGAGCATCAGCAGGACTGTCAGGCCCGAGCCCTCTGTCTGCTCATTTGCTTGCAGCCTGAGGCTGGAGCATGTATCTGCTGTATTAAGAAGCTGGTGGTGTTTAAATCATGCCTGCTCCTGGTTTCGTACGTCACTGATCTTCTGCAGCACCCTCATTCCCTAGGAATGATCCCTGCCCCACAGATCTTTTAATCTAGGTGTACATGCTGCTGGGGGATTGGGCCTTTTTGCCACCAGTTTGTCTAGATGTGCTGTGAGGCTGGTTAGACAATACAGAGGTGAAAACTGGAGTGAGATCAATTACAGACAATGCACTTATCAATGTTCCCTCTATTTTTTCCATCCATGTACAGAATACATTTTGTGTACATAGGCATGTATGAACATGCACTATCAGTAGAAATCCATGCTATCAGCTCCTGCCAGCTATAGGCGTTCTGTTAATCAACTGGTTGGCATTTGACTCTCTCCTGGGTGGCCAACCAAGTGCACAGCTTAGAGGGAACACTGGCACTTACTAATGTTGTAGTCATGCCAAATGATCAGGGACACAGTGTGTTAGGTGCTGAACAAACAGAACAAAAACTGTCTCTGTCCTCAAAGAGCATACAAACTTTAGTGGTCGAGCTCCATGAAGTTCCTGGGAAGGCTTGCCTGGTCACTTACCAAAGTACAGGGTGCTTGAGAACTGATCTCCAGGACATGAGAGGGGAAAGGATCATGTAACCCTTCTGTTTCCATGATTCTTACCCACTGGGTGACCACTGTAACAAACTGATCACCGAACCCTACATTCTCAGCTGAAACTTGTTTTACTTAGTAGAACTCCTATGGTGAATTCTGCTTCAGAGTCTTGGAAAGCTGGAACTTCTCTTGCTTGTGAAGGAGTTAAGATTCCACTTCATCTCTCTTGCAGCAGCAATGAGTGCTGAGTATAAGAGATGACCAAAGACCCAGGAGTCAGTCCCATAGCTTTCATTCCTCCCCCCGCTTTTCAGAACAACCACTGGTACGCTCACTCCAGCTGAAGCAAAGTGACTGTCTCCTGTTTTTGATCTGCTAGATTATAGAAAGTGTGTTTCTAAAATGTCTTGGGTTGAAACATACTAGGAAAACCCATTTTTAAATTCAGTCTAATTCATCAGGTGAGCTAGCTATATTTCTCTTGGTATTTGCATAGATCTCCCCCACTGGTGTTTTTTGCTTGCAAATTAGCCATGTACACCTTGTTTCCCCCAAACTGTGTGGTTTACCTGGCTCATAAATCTGATACAAAATGTAGGCGTAATTTATAGATTGATTAGATGTTAACCTTTTGATACAGTAATTATTACCTTTTTGATGGTAGTGGGCTATATGAATGAGCACTACCTAATTTTCCTGAAAAATTTATCCATTGCAGTGTCCCTTTTCACTGTATTTCCTGAAGATATCCTGTGAACTGATAAATGAAAAAAAATATACATTGGACAACATAATCCTAACTATAAATACAAAATGATGAAGTCTAAATTAGCTGTTACCACTCGAGATCTTGGAGTCATTGTGGATTGTTCTCTAAAAACATCTACTCAGTGTGCAGCGACAGTCAAAGCAAACAATGTTGGGAATCATTAAAAAAGGGATAAATAACAAGAAAGAAATGATCATATTGCCTCTATATAGAAAGCAATGGTGCGTGCAGATGTGGTTGCCCCATCTCGAAAAAAGGCATTGTAATTGGAAAAGGTACAGAAAAAGGCACAGAAATGATTGGGGGCATGGAACACTTCCATATGAGGGGAGATTAATAAGATTGGACTTTCCAGCTTAGAAAAGAGATGGCTAAGGGGGCAATGATAGAGGGCTATAAAATAATGACTGGTGTGGAGAAAGTAAACAAGGAAGTGTTATTTATTCCTCCTTATAATACAAAAACTAGCAGGGCAGTCCTATGAAATTACACTGTAGAGACTTTTATGCTGTTTCATAAAGAGGTTAAAACAGTTGCCTCTAAACTGACCAGAAGTGGTCTCATGGTTAAGGCAGTGGTCTGGGATGCCAGAGATCTGTGTCCACGGGTATACACGTAGGTACCTATTTAACTGACAGGAAGACTTAATATAAGCAAGAATAAGACTTCAGGGTCTAGTATGCTTAACTACCATGGGTGTTTGTACTTAACTGAGTCCATTTACACCAGAAGGACAGCTGCTTTCAGCCCAATCTTGGATTTACCAGACAAAGAGACTATAGGAGTTATGATGCCAGGGATTCCTCAAATAGTGGCTGCACCTGAAACTGCCCTTAATGGTGGAGAAGAGCTTCCAGAGCATGACAGTGAACACAGTACTGCAGATTCAGTTTCCCTTGTGGGTGAGCATCTGGCAGAGACCATCCTGCTCTCCTTTTGTGCTTCCTTCCTCCTTCACAGGGATTTCCATGGAGATTTTCTGAGGTTTGGGGTAAGACAGGAGCATGTCACAGAGACAGGACATGTCTCCCCATACGCTGGATCCACAGACAGAATCGCCACTGCTTGTTGAAGCAGAGGAGACAGCACGGGTGACAGACTTTGTCTTGCTATCTACTGGGTCTGAGCTCCATCCCAGCCATACTCCTTGTATCTTGGCACACCATTTTGTAGCTTGTACAACCTTCTAATTCTTTTTTTAAAATTAAGTCTTCACATCTTTGCTGTTTTACATTGCCCCCTCACCAAGGCAGCGAGAGTCTGTGATATGGTGACTGCACAATATGCTGGTTGGCTCTAAGTGCCTTGTGTAATAACAGTATCTTCTGTTTTGTTTTTCATTCTGTCCCCTGATAAGCACACCTGTTATCCTGTTTGCCTTTTTGTGCTGCTCTGTACTAGTCTAATGTTTTCAATGATGGCCTGGCCTCTCATACTACGTCAAATTAAAGTTCTCCATTGTCAACAAGACATTCGGGTGGAGATGTGAGTCTGAGATCCAGGAAAGCTGGGCTCTCTTCATGGCTTTACTTCCTAAGTAACTATGGGCAAAACAAGTTAGGCCAAATTTTAAGAAGTGACCTCTGTTTTAGACAAAAAGATCTGAAGTGCATTCCAAAGGGTTGAGCATTGACCTAACTGGAGTAGTAGGTGTCGAGATAGCTGGGCTCTGAAACTGAATGCTCAAAAAAATCAAACTCTGATTTGAAAATTTTAGCACTGAGTTTTTAGTTTGTACATCTCAGGTTCCTCATCTGTAAAATGAGATTAATATAGTCTACCAACTTTGCACATGTGCTAAAATTGCATTGATATCTTCAGTTTTCCCACGTATATAAGAGCACAGTTTTAATATGATAAATGATTAATACCCAGTAACATCTCTTGATCATTTTTCTGGTTGATTGTTCAGAGTTGTGTTCTCTAGATTTGTTCCTCTCTCTCAAACTGTTTTACACAACAGATAGGAATTATTTTTCTGAAGAAAAGCTGTATTAAAGCCAAAGTTACTGTGATATTAAGGTCCTCGTGGACTTCAAGAATTTACTGCATATCTACAGAAAGTTATCTTTCCAAATAAATATGTACAACCTTCTGATCCCAGCAGTGTGCAAATAATTCTAATCCAACTATTCATGCTTTCAGCATCCCTAAGCATTTGTGATTCCTCATCCCAAACTGCATTTGCCATCTGATCTTCTAATGAATGCACAGGCATTTGTATCTGGTTGTACAAGTTTTCACTATTTGTTCTGCCTACAATGTTAGTATCCTCTGCAAGTTTGGAGAGCTCTTTGAAATACATCCACACAGAACATTTATGACTATCCAATGCACTAAACACCAGTAAATGCACCAGGAAATACCCAGTGCTTAGCACTGCATAACAGGTCCTGAACTAATTCCTAACTTCTCTCCAACTTGTAAGATACCCATGACTTACCTTTTCTATGGTTCTTTGTATTAACTATCCTTCTCCAATGACTTGATGAGTGAGGAGAGCTGGATTTGGCTTGGCCCCATATTTGATGGGACACCTCATCAAATGCTTTTAGAAAAATCCAAGCATTCTTTAAGTATCACTCATCTCTCTTGGCAATAATCTCCAGAGCACTCCAGCAGGCTGGTTAAGCAGGACCTCCCTTATCTTAATGCATACTGCTGCTCACTGCCAAATGGGGCTTCTCCCACCACATGCCGCCCTTTGGATGCTTTCTGGTAGTTCCTGTACATCTGCTAAACTACAACTCTAGAGTTTTCTGGTTTGTCTCAATTTTATTTTCATTAGAGGAGCTTATTTGCCATTTCCCTGCCTTGGGATTCTAGTACATGAATAAAACATCTGGAAAAAACTTGTCAATTTGCTACAACTGGTGTAAGTACTTTTTTTGTTTATTTTTACTGCATGTTATCTAGTTCCATCTGACAGGTGTGCTGGATATGCAGTTAGAGTTTCAGGTTCTAAGCCAAAGTCTCTGAATCTATTTTATGCTCTGCCTTGACTTCAGTGGAGTCACACCAGTTTACACTAGCTGAAATTCTGGTCCCAACTTATTTCCTAACCCCCAATATTCACTCTATTAGTTTCTTTTACCTTTTGTCCACTGTGCATGTAATGCAAGAGTCCTCGTTTTTACTGGAGATTTGATCTTGTATTTTCCGCTATTCCCATTTCTCTTTTGGTGTCTGCACCTTTCCCAGTTTCTCTCCTTCTGTCTGAATATATTGTCCCTAGATGAAGCATCTAGTGTTCCACTCTGGATTTCCCAGGTGTCATTGAATTCCAGCCAGTTTTCTTTCCCTTGTTCCACATTACAGAAATTTGGCCAGTATTCAGCAATGCCTTTGACAATACCCTGGGGAAGAAAGGGGACACAAAGCAGAATCCTCTCCAGCAAAGTCAAGAAAACTGTCATTACACTAGGCAGTTATGAGATGATGTGCGGAGCAGCATATACAGTACTGGCAGCAATACTGTTAGAGCATCACTCACAGTGTGACAAAGCCATGAGGTTGTGGAATTGGATCCAGTGTGTGATTTTTAGATCTATCAGCAAGACACAAATCAGTTTCTGACAAATGGGCCCAATTCAGCAGTCCATCTAATCAGAAAGGAGAAAGATGGGAAATTTGTTAAAAGAAGGTGAGAGATTGTGTGTCTAGGAACTACCACTGGGGCATGGCAACTCACCACCTGGCTGCCATGGGGCCCTTGAACTAGGTGCGTTGAGCTCTTTGTATGTTATCTATTTATACTGTAGCACCTCTGGGAGGAAGCTCATTACTATTCACAGAAGCAGTATTTACAATAGAGCCTAGAGGCCCCAACAGGGCAGCAACCACATTGTACTAGGTGCTGTACGTACATAATGAGACAATTCCTCCCTGAAGAACCAATAGTCTATGTACGAGAAGAAGGAAGTATTACTTTGCCCATGAGCCTGTCTCAATACTTTTCCCTTTACAAAAGGAATCAACCCAAGGCCTTCCTTCATTACCAGTGGGAACTAAACACTGGTAAGTTTTGCTTTGAGAACCAGGCTTATGCTCTAGTCAGCACTTTCAAAGAGAGATGGAAAAGAATTCATAAGGCAGCCATAGGCCTCTTATGGGCCCAGCTGGTCTTCTGTCTCCCACTCCTCCACAGAGATGAGGTTACCAGTCTTCAACTGGCTATCACTGCCTTGGTAACATACTCTCACAGTATGTTTCCAATTCCCTGCTCATTCCTACTGTTTCATTACAGATCTCTTCTTGCTCTAGAAGCCCATCCTGACTGAAGAACTCTTTAGATTGCTCGGACAACCTTCTTCTTTAGATCAGATACTCCGCCCCAACTGGCCACTCAACCACCATCAGAGAGCAATGGGGTACTTTAGATGGAATTCAGAGAGCCAAGGGCAAGGCAGGCCCTTATTCCCATTGAAGGGCCACTTATCCCATGACATATCCCCATTTTACAGATGAGGAGCTGAGGCACAAAGATTAATTTAGTCAAGGTCCCAGGGCTGTAACCACAACATCGACTGCTCAGTTTCTTGCATATTTGCTGAGTGCAATGGAGGCTACTTGCAATACTGGCCTATCATACACTTATCTTCATTTCCTGTCACTTTATTTTCAAGTCTGTGTTTGATCCCACCGTATCTTTTTCAGCCACCTAGTAAGATTCCCTATTAGACTCCAGGTAGCGTTAGCCTGGGTATTTCTCTGGCCGTGGATCCATAAGTAGTTTCATGGAATCTATGCTCTGCCCTGCTATTTGTTTTAGTAGATCAGCCTCTCGAGGCCTCTTCCAGCCCTACATTTCTATGCTAGGTGGTACATTATAGCAGTGAATGCCTTAGCTCAATGGATGGTTTTTGTTGGTGCTGGGTGAACAGTCAAACAACATACAATTAAAGATGCCTGGAAATGCTTTTGGGATAGACAGAGCAGCTGAGGAGGGTGGGGTATGGAGGTAGGGTTACCATAGTTGAACTTTCAAAAAAGAGGACACCCCTAAGAGGGAGTGTATCTGTATCAGTGTCTACCAACTCACGTTGTATTAATAACACATTAATATAATGTGAGTTGGTAGATACAGATACACTCCCTCTTAGGGATGTCCTCTTTTTTGAAAGTTCAAATATGGCAACCTTAATAGAGGGCACTGCTCCAGGGCCTGATAAGTGAAAAGGGCCTGGGGCTCCCAGCTGCCACTGCTGCTCCTGGGGCAGTGGCCAGGCCCCAGGCCCTTTAAATCACTGCTCAAGCACCTTGCTGCATGCTCTGGGCCCTCAGCCCCGCCCATTCTGCCAGAGGCCCCTCCCTTTTCGGAAGCACAGAGGTGCCCCCCCCCCCAAGCCTTTTCCAGGGGCCGGATGAATCTGTTGGCTTCCCTGGGGATAGATCAATGGTGACTTGTGGGGGTCTGTAGGAGATGTGGGAGACTGACAATTCAATAACTGCAATAATTAGTGAGAGCACAAAGAAGGCCAGATAAAAGTCTTGTGACACCACTAGCTAGTTTGTTTTAAGGCAGCCAAGGGCTGATGGTGCAAGCTGCTAAGCACCAAGTGTTCCCATTGACTCTGGTGCTCACACAGGATCAGGCCACTGTTGAAAGCCTTGATATGAGGGAAGGAAGATGTTGAGGACCAAGTTCCACCCTAAGTTTGACCCAGGAACTCCCTTTTGTGACAATAGACTGTACCTAATGGCAATGTTTGGCCCACAGGGCTAGCTCCCTCGCAACAATTAACTTTTTTAGGTGCTTTTTGCACTACTAACTGGATATGAAGTGATGCTACATTCTGTGGTTTACAGAGAATATTTGTATACAGAATTTCACAACTGAAAACACACGCCTGGCCAGAAAGCTATCACATGTAATATTTACCAACTCATGTTTTCTTATTACAGCCACTGAGCACATGGGTTTGATAGAACTGGCATATGAAACAAAAGCCTCCATTTTCTGGCCTATTGAGACTGCCTATGTTAATTTCCGCATGGTAGGAGCAGATTGGTGTGATCAGGAAAGTCTGGACTCCAGGAAAGAACGGGTATTTGCTTTTGGGACACGTGATGAATGGATAACAACACAAGGCTAAGAGATTATCCTCATCTACTTTATCTACCATATGTACAATTTCTTTGGAACATGGCTTTGTATAGAGCCATGGAAGAGCAAGCAGCTCAGCTCAGACCTATGCACTCCTAGACTGAGAGACAGGCCTCTCAGCAGCAATGGTATGTGTTTTCTCAGCTAGCACAGGGGTGGCCAGGGTTGTGGGGCACCTTGCTACCACCTGCCTTTAGTGTCAGGGAACCTTGTCTGCCAGCTGGGGGCTAGCTGCCTGATTCTCCCAGTCACAGGTAACACAAGCACCCAGTCTCAGCCTCTGTGGGCTTCCCTGTTTCTCAAGCCAGCTAGCAATAGGCATTTGCCAACACACACAGCCTCCAAGTGTTCTCCAGTACAGCCCCATATCCACTGGGCATAGGCTTTCATTGGCAACCTCACATGACATTCTTTGGCAAGCTAGTATATTGATCCTAATCCCAGGGACCCTTGCAACTCTTACGTACCTCTGTTCCCTCTGCTAGTTGGCACAAAGAGGTGCCTGAACCATATACACTGACAGACTCTGGGTCCAACTCTGTAGTCACTGAAGTCAGGGTGAGTTTTGCTATTGTCATCAACAGGCCTGAGATTGGCTCTCTGGGTGTGTGTACATGAGAAAGTTGTAGTAGTGTAATAGAAATAAATTAAAAAATGGATATAATTTGGTACAAAAGATTGAGTGGACATTTGTTTTGTTTTAGTAAAACCTGTTAATCTAAAATATGCTGCCTTTTGGTTTAACAGTGTCCGCACAAGGCTCTGCACAGGTTTATCTATATTAGTTTAAATTCACTTCTTGATTCGTACCTGTGCAGATCACACCTCTATCTCAGTCCCCTCTTCTCCTGTCTGATAAGTGTCTCTTGTAGTTTTCAAACTTGTTTTCCACTTCATTCAATTGTCTTTTGTTCTTCATAAGACAGTGCTCTAGGACAGACAGATGGACACACAGAAACACACACACACTAACTATTATAGAAGTGTAGTTGCACAACCCCCTCCATTTGAAAGGAGGGTAAACTCTTCAATCTTAATTTATTTAATTTGTAATTAGTCTAATACAGTATATGCAATGTGCACTCCCATTTTTAGTAAGAGGATCCAGGAAGATAAAGATATGTCACTCTACATCTGAACTTTCTTGGCGCTAACCACAAAATGACTTGAGAAATGGCTATTTAGAAACAAGGTACATCAACAGCAAGAAAAGCAGCCAGCTTATGTGAGAAGCACTTATTCATGTGAGTAGCATGTTTGAGTGTGAAGGATTAGACTTTTGCTTATATTTAAACACAAGTGTACATCAAACATTGTACAAAGTGATGATTATGTTTATACCAGGTCTCCTCTTGCACTAATTTATAAATTTAAAAATACTTTTCTGTGCATGGGATCAGCCATAGTGGCTCCGATAGCACAGTTTCCTGTCTTCTGACAGTGGCCAATGCCAGGTGCTCCACAAGGACCGAATGGACCAGCCAATCATGAGTGATTCCCTCATCCCCTGTCATCCACCTCCAGCCTCTGGCAGTCAGACTAGGCGCATCTGGAGCATGGGGCTGCATCCCCAACCATCTTGACTAATATCCTTTGATGGACCTCTCCTCCATGAACTTTAGTTCTTTTATGAACCCAGTTACAATTTTGGCCTTGACAACATCCTCTGACAATGAGTTCCATGGGTTGACTGTATTATCTGAAGAAGTAGTCCTTGTGTTTGTTTTGAACCTGCTTCCAGTTAGTTTCATGGGATGACTCTCTAGTTCTTTTGTTATGTTAAAGTGTAAATAACACTTTTGTAGTCACTTTCTCTCAGCAGTCATGATTTTATAGCTCTCTATCATATTCCCGCCTCATAATTAATTTTCCAAGATCAACGATGCCAGTCATTTGTAATCAGTCTGCAGAACCTGTTTCATAACCTTAATAATTTGGTGCCTTCACTGTACCTTTTCCATTTCTAGTATATCTTTTTTTTTTTGAGATCTGCTTACAAGAACTACATGCAGTATTCAAGATGTGTGCATACCATGTTAATACAGTGGCATTTGATATTTTCTGTCTTAGAATCTATCTCTTTCCTAATATTCTGTTGGCCTTTTTTATTGCTGCTGTACATTGGGCAGATATTTTCGTAGAACTGTCCACAATGACTGCGAGTCCTTTCTTTGATGATAACAGCTAATGTAAATCCCATCAGTTTCAATGTATAGTTGGGATTATGTTTTCCAATGTGCATTACTTTACATTTAACAAATGAACTGCATCTCCCATTTCGTTGTCTAGTGCCCCGCTTTTGTGAGATCCTTTTGTAATTCTTTGCAATCAGACGGCTTAACTATATTGAGTAATTTTATACCATTTTGACACCTATTTATCCCTCTTTCCAAGATAATTTATGAATATGTTGAACACCACAAGTACAGTATAAGGGACATCTCTATTTAACTCGCCTAATTCTGAGAGCGGACAGTTTATTCCTACCCTTTGTTTCCTGTCTTTTAATCAGTTACTGATCCATGAAAGGACCTTCTCTCTTATCCCACAACTGCTTACTTGAATAGCCTATTGTACTCAATCACCACATTAATTGACCCCCTCATTGAATTTGAATACCTTTTACAAACCATGCTGAGTCTTCCTAACAACTGGTTTTCATCTGCGTCTGATAATTCTGTTCTTTACTTTAGTTTCAGCCAATTTGCCTCTTATTGAAGTTAGGCTTTCCAGCCTGTAATTGCCAGAATCACATTTGGAAATTTTTAAAAAGCAGTTTCACATTAGCTATCCTCAAATCAACTTCCATATGCCATATAGTACCACTCTTCCCACCAGCATGACCTACTCTCATACTTCCCCATCCCACATCCCCCATCTGGCTGATCTCAGAACTGTAGATCTTCCTCCAAAATGGTCTATACTAGTGGTCAGAGCATTAACAATTTCCTGCTCTGCCACAGATTGTGGGCTTCTTAGGGGGAGTCATTTGTCTCTCTGGGCTTTAGTCCTCAACTGTAAGAGTTGAGATAAGAACACTGCCTGATCCCACGCTGGTGTTATGAGGATAAATATATTGGAGGTTGAGAGCTGCTTAGATATTACAGGACTGGGGCTGTCCCTGCCTGAAGTGCTATACTGCAGCAGGCCATAGTGCAATAGACATGCTGCCTCTGTTTCCCCTCTCAGGTGACCCAAATAACTTCACTTCAGTCTCTCTTGTCTCAGTACTCCTCCTTCTTGGGGGCAGCTTGTTACCAAACAGTCAGCCAGTGACCCATAATATAAACCCAAACACATAGGCCAGTTGTCACCTGAGTGCACATAAACTTCGCATTCCCCAGTGTCCCAGGTACCACACACCAGCACCTTTGACCACAGACATATTCTATGTTATCCCTCTCTTCTCCCTGTACAGGGCAGCCATCCTGGCCCCTCCAAATGGAGGATAATTCCATTCATCCCACAATCTCTCTGCAGGAAGTATCTTTACAATGGGAGCATCCTTTTCCTGCCTGGCCTCTCAGTTCCTCTTGGCCTAACTCTCCAGCCCTGCTGCCCCATTGCCTTCAACCCTCTCCAGCCCTTGGCGCTGGATCTCCAGCTCAGAGCCAGTAGGCAACACTGTATACTGCTGTTCCTCTTACCTTTGGCCCTGGCTCAGGGAGGCCAGGAAAACTCTCTTGGTGCTCCTCTACCATCAGCCTTTTCCCAGGAACCACCGTCAGTTTCCTTCCTGCCCTTCCATGATTCCTTAGTTATAGCAGCTCACACCTATGCTCCCTGATTCCGTGTATCCTGGAGATGCTGCCCTGCTCTCTTAATTGGCCAAAATGGGAATAGCTACACTGGCACCAGGGCTCTGGACCTGCTTAATTTATGGGGCCAGCCATGCTGTGACAGGGGCCAGGTAAGTGCCTAGAGTTGGCAGATACAAAGAGATTCTATCTGTCTTACAACTAGATATAATCTCACAGGTTGGAGCTCCCTGGTCCAGCACCCCAGGACCTGACGGTTCTGGATGAGGGATTTTGCTGTATCAGGGGAGGTCATTTCTGGCCCATCTGCCTCTAGCCCCCCTGAACCTTGGCCAGGCCCACTGGCCTTCCAGCCAGCTCCTCACCTGCTGCCAGTCCTGCTGACCCCACTGGGCTGCTGTGCACTAGGGCTCCCAGCCCGCTGGATAGCCCTACTGTTGCACTGTGGGCAGCCTGCTGCCCTACAGGCCCGCAGGGATATCTGCTGCTTACCCTCCACCGGGATTCTCTGGTCCAGCAACAACTGTGGCCAGGCCAGAGTGTCCTGGTTTGGAGAGTTTCAACCTGTAATAATTTAGGCCTCTGGTCAGGACTTGTAGCCAGACATGAACCCCATCTTGTTTCCCCCCCCCCCCCGAGAGCAAGAGAAAGGCAGTCAGCCTTTGATGCCCTGGGAACGCAGGTGTGCTGCCTGTCCCTGACTCTACCATAAACAGAAACCAGACAGTAAATGGGCTAGCTGACGACCCGGGGGCATCCCGTCGCCCTGATGGCTAGTACCAGTAATTGACACGCCTGCACTGTCCCAGGAGAGGAATCTTCGCCCATCACATACCAGAGGTGCCCATTGTCTGCATTTTCCCAGGTGTGAATTATGCTTTGCACCCTTCGTGGGAAACTTGGCATTCAAAGCCATTTTTCCTAATTGGCCACTTGAGACCAGGAAGAAGCCTATGTGACCCAAGGGGTATAAAGAGGGGTTTAGTAGCCCACCCCATTTGAGCTCCAATCATCTACACCTGCTGGCAGGTATTGGTTGTCTCCCGAGGTCTGTGGGACGCCCAGCCTCGCCCTACTTCTTCCCGAGGGATTGAGAGAAAGACGCTGGCCACGCCAAGTCTGGAACGCAGGGGTAAAAATATATACCTGCTAGGTGTCTATTTTGCATGCATTTAATAAGAGCTCAGAGAACCAAAAGGGTTTCATGGTACCTGTAAGTGACTTCTTAGTGTAATTTCTGTCCTGTCCTTTGTAGTGGCTGTGTTATCTGTAACACAGTAGTAGCATTTAACAGCTAAGTTTACCCTGTAACAATAAAATAGTAACTGTTTAAGCTGTGACCTGACTCCTTCAGTTGCTGTAACAGAACCAAGCACAATTTTAAAAGAACTCCAGCCGGTCATAAGGGACGGATATAGGGAGAGCTTGAGCGTTGGATCATGTCACTTCCAGGGGGCAGATCCGTTGGGGCATCTCTCAGCCTCCCCAGGCTGCCCGCTGCGAAGGGATCGTGTATCCTAGCAGGCAAAATCTGAGGTGTAATAAGCTCTCCCTGTAAACTCTGAGGCGTCTGTCGGCCTGTTGGCTGCCCACTGCGAAAGGATCCCGATCCTAGCGGTAAAGACACGGACGTTAAACTCCTCGGGGCACCCGTCAGTCTCACCTAGATTGCCCACTGCGACGGGGCCTTGTGTCTCAGCAGTTGAAGACTCGGGTGTAACATACACACATGCACTGCCCTGACCACCGGCTGACAGGACTGCAGCTTCATTTTCAAGTTAAACACAAGTACTTCACACAAGCTTCAAGTACTGCGCTGTGTTGGGAACTTAGTTTCAGAAGTGTCTTGACCCAACTGCATAAAAACAGTGTATAAAACATCTGTCAGTGAGCACTGGCAGGACCACTAAAATACCTTCAGAAAATGGTTTGATGATGCCTTTTATACGTGAAGAGGGATAGGCTGAGACAGCTGGCAACAAGGAACAGGTTCCCCTCACTAGCCTCCTACTGTCCTGAAATATACGTACAGCATCTAGAAAAAGCAGATGGCGAATGACAGCCAGGACTGGATTCTAGGTGGAGGCCTCCAGTATCACTCAAGCTTATATTACTGAAGGCTTTTAAAGAAGATACAAGCCCCATAGCTGTGTCCCCATAGAGACTGGCAGAGAAAGAATGGAACATTCACCATTCTCCATAGAAAGTACAGGTTAGCTGGCCTAATCACTTCTCAAAGAAACCCTCCAGCCCATTTTAAATGCTATTTTTTCAGAACAGAAGGATCCATTAAATGCTGCTCAGCCTGGCATTTCACACTCCCTAGAGTTATTGGCATTGCAGTGTTCTGAAAGGCTGCTTTAAACATTCCAGTCCTCATAGAAAATGCCTTAGGAGCAAATCCCACTTGCCTGTCTCATACGACTTCCAAGGGACCTACCCACATGTTGTAATGTGACAGTACTTGTAAGAAATCTAAGGGCACTTCTACACTATAGCATTATTTCAAAATAACTCAGGTTATTTCAAAATAACAAGGTGAGTGCCCACACAGCAAGTCCATTATTTCAAAATAACAGGCTTCTTATTCTGGAATAATAAACTCTCATTTCACGAGGAATAATAGCTATTTTGAAATAGGGTGTGTGTGGACAGCATGGCTGTGGTTATTTAGACATAATTGGCCTCCAGGGCTTCTCACAGCTGCCCTGGGTGGCCACTCTGTCCATACTCCTCACAACTCTATAGTTTCCCTTCCCTGCAGCCTTTAAAATTGCAGCCACAGGAGGACATTCTGGTGGCCCAATGCAGATCCTGACAGCCCTGTGCTACATGGCAGAAGAAGTTTGTGCAGCAATGGCTGACCCGAGGGCTGCTAGCAAACCAGCAGGCAGCTCCCAAGCCCCTGCCCCGGGGCAGAAGAAGAGGGCCCCTTCCTGGTCTGGTGCGGAGATCCTGGATCTCATTGAGGTCTGGGGCGAGGAGGCGAACCTTCGGGATCTCTGCACCAGGTTCAGGAACATGGACGTTTACAGCCGGATGGCCACAAGCCTGGGCCAGAAGGGCCACATGCACACCCAGGACCAGGTGCGTGTGAACAGCAAAGAATTTAGGCAGGCCTACACCAAGGCCAGGGAATGCAGTTCCTGCTCAGGAGTGGCACCCCAGACCTGCCACTTTTATGAGCAGCCGTACTGCATCCTGAAAGGGTGTGTGTGTGTGTGTGTGTGTGTGTGTGTGTGTGGTCCCTTCCCTCCCCCAATGTGGGCTCTAGCCTGGAGATGCCTGTTGTGAGCCTCCCGGAGGGTGGAGCTGTGGATGAGGAGGAGGAAGTGAAGGAGAAAGATGAGGCAAGCCAGGACAGGATGCCCACCAGCCAGGAGGTCATCTTGTCCCTGGGAGCCGGTGCCCCCCTCCCAGGATGTCGCCCAGGATTCGGCCGAAGTTGGGGAAGGCCCATGCGGTGAGTTCCATTACTTTCCCTAGACATGTGTGGGGGGGAGGAGGTCGGTGGTGAGGGGCTGCGTGCTCCTCGCTTGGCCTTCTCAGCCTGGAGATCACACAGCAGCCTGTGCATGTGGGTGGACATGGAGTGCCAGTCCGGAGCAGACAGCCACAATGAGGCTGCCATAAAGGAACCTTTTGCTCCTGCTCAGAGGGTTTCTAGAGAGGCCTGGCTTACTCCCAGCTCTGTGGTGGGACACCCTCCCGCCATAAGCAACCACTAAGCAGGCTGGGGTCATGGACACACACGGCAGTGCTACAACATGGCACAGGCTCATGCTCGCATTCTCAGGGCAGCATCTACTCCTGGTCATGGGAACCTGCCAGAGAGAGGGACCACAGTAGCACTCTCCCCGGCAAGCAGTATCTGCCGCTACACACACCTCCCCCAATACCCTTCTCCCCCTCGCCTTCAGTGGCCAGGGAAACATTGCCACTGCCAGACCTGGTGCGTGCACAGCATGGAGGGAAGGCGAGCTGCCCCATCGCCCCCTCATGCCTGCTTGTCCCTGGAGTGTGGGGGTAGCGAGATTCCCCTGGGACGTTTGTGTCCCTGCAGGAAAGTGCTTGCTGTCTAGGGCACAGATGGCCTTGCTCGAAGCACATCACCATCATCTGAACCGAGACCTTTCAGTGGCAACTCAGAGATGACACTCTGAGGCTTCATGATGGCCTAGGCTTCATGCATAGTGTCTTCTGGGATGACTGCCCTTGTCCCTTTTCTTCACAGATGGACCAGCTGCAAATGATGTGCATCCACCATCTCCCGTGCCATCCTCCTGACCTTGTGAGAGCTGCCAGCACAGATGACCCGCAAGGACCTGAAGCAGGAACACATCACCTACCTATGTGCCCTGCAGTGGTGTCTCGAGCAGCAGGAGCAGAGGTGGGATGCCAACTTGGAAGAGAGCCGTGCTGACCAGGAGCTGCGCTGCACCACCTGGCAGGAACTGTCCCAGTAGAACTGCAGCATGTGCGCGGCATACACCACCGCTGTCAACCGCCTGCTTGCTGCGATTGAATGGTCCACCAGCTGCCTCCCCCCCACTCCTTCTCCAGTCCCTGCCCCTGCAGCTTCTCCCCCTAGTTCCTCCTTTGGCCACTGAGGGCCCTGCACACAAGGCAGTGGGACCACCCAAGGCAGGCACCAGTCCCAGCCCCATTTCTGAGCCCCTTCTCCCCCTTTCTAGGTTCTTTCCCCAGTCCCTCCCCAGTTATATTTACCCCACATTTAAAAAAAAAAGACAGTTGATTGTTCCAAAACAAAAAGTCTGGTTTATTTGGTCTGCAGGGAAGGGGAGGAGGATGGGGACGGTGGGAAGGGAGCGGTGTGAGAAGAAAGGCACAGAGGGGCAATGCAGAGGCCCCTTGTGGGGAGGCCCAGGGAACAGTGTCACAGCTGGTCTTGTCTAAAACTCTCCATCAAAGCCTGGATGCACAGTCCCCTGATGAGCCTGACGGATGGCAGTGGTGCACGGCTGCTCAAAGGCCCTGGCGAGGCAGTAGTGATCAATGGCTCGATGTCAGGGTGGTGGTCGGTTTCTAGCGGAATGCCCCAAGGATTGGTTCTAGGGCCGGTTTTGTTCAACATCTCTATTAATGACCTGGATGAGGGGATGGATTGCACCCTCAGCAAGTTCGCAGATGACACTAAGCTAGGGGGAGCGGTAGATATGCTGGAGGGTAGGGACAGGGTCCAGAGTGACCTGGACAGATTAGAGGATTGGGCCAAAAGAAATCTGATGAGGTTCAACAAGGACAAGTGTAGAGTCCTGCACTTGGGACGGAAGAATCCCAAGCATTGTTACAGGCTGGGGACCGAATGGCTAAGTAACAGTTCTGCAGAAAAGGACCTGGGGATTACAGTGGATGAGAAGCTGGATATGAGTCAACAGTGTGCCCTTGTAGCCAAGAAGGCTAACGGCATATTAGAGTGCATTAGGAGGAGCATTGCCAGCAGATCCAGAGATGTGATTATTCCCCTTTATTCGGCTTTGGTGAGGCCACATCTGGAGTATTGTGTCCAGTTCTGAGCCCCCCCACTATAGAAAGGATGTGGATTATAGAAAGCATTGGAGAAGGTCCAGCGGAGGGCGACCAAAATGATTAGGGGGCTAGCGTGCATGACCTATGAGGAGAGACTGAGGGATTTGGGTTTGTTTAGTCTGCAGAACAGAAGAGTAAGCAGGGATTTGATAGCAGCCTTCAGCTTCCTGATGGGAGGTTCCAAAGAGGACAGAGAAAGGCTGTTCACAGTAGTGATGGATGGCAGAAGAAGGAGTAATGGTCTCAAGTTACAGTGGGAGAGGTCTAGGTTGGCTATTAGGAAAAACTATTTCACTAGGAGGGTGGTGAAGCACTGAAATGGGTTGCCTAGGGTGGTAGTGGAATCTCCATCCCTAGAGGTTTTTAAGTCTCAGCTTGACAAAGCCCTGGCTGGGATGATTTAGTTGGGATTGGTCCTGCCTTGGGCAGGGGGCTGGACTTGATGACCTCCTGAGGTCTCTTCCAGCTCTATGATTCTATGAGGCACTCAGCCTCTGCTCCGCACCCTGGCAGGAACAACTCCCCCTTGTTCTCACACACATTGTGCAGGACATAGCAGGCCACCACCACCTGGGATGTGTTCCATTTGCTGAGGTCCAGGCAGGTGAGAAGACACTGGAACCTCCCCTTCAAATGGCCAAAGGTGCCCTCCACCACAATGCAGGCCCTGCTGAGCCTGGTGTTGAACCATTCCTTTGTAGGGTCCAGGTGTCCTGTGGAGGGCTTCATTAGCCAGGGGCACAAGAGGTAGGCTGCATCACCCACAGTGCACATGGGCATGTCCACGTCCCCGACCCTGATGGTGCGGTTGGGGTAAAAAGTGCCAGTGTGTATCTTCTGGAACAGGCTGGAATTCCTAAAGACATGGGCGGTGTGTGCCTTCCCCAACCACCTGATGTGGCCTTGGTGGTCCATGAGGGCTTGCAGCATCATTGAAAAGTACCCCTTCTGGTTGATGTAATTGGCGGCCCAGTAGTTGGGGGCCTGCACGGGGATGTGTGTGCCGTCAATGGCCCCCCCCCCCGCAATTGGAGAAGCCCATGGCAGCAAAGCCGGCGACGATGGGGGTCCACGTCGCCCAGGATGACAACCCTGTGCAGCAGGATGGCCCTCATCACCTGTGAGAGGATACAAACAGAGAATCACAGGGATGCCAGAGCCATTGGGTGGTCCCTGAGCCCAAGCCCCTTCTCACAGCAGGAGCAACCTCAACTACCCATTCCTGGCAGGGCTTTGTGAAGGTGGGACTGAAAAACCTCCAGGAAGGGAGAGTCCACCACCTCCTTCCCTAGGGAACCCCATTCCAGTGCTTCACCACCCTCCTGGGACAATAGCAAGAGCGTTATACCTGCATGAGCACGGCTCCGACGGTCAATCGCCCCATGCTGAACTGGTTCCCGATGCAGCGGTAGCTGTCTGGCATGGTGAGCTTCCAAATAGAGCTGGTGACCCGCTTCTAAAGGGGGATGGCAAGTCGCATGCAGGTGTCCCATCACCAGAGGGCGGGGAGGAGTCATTCACACAGCTCCAGGAAGGTGTCCTTCCACATGTGAAAGTTCTGGCGCCACTGCTAGTCGTCCCACTGCTCCATGATGATCTGGTCCCACCAGTCGGAACTGGTGTCCCAGCACCCGAAGCGGCGGGGTATAGTGTGCAGGGGAGGATGGAAGGGGCTGTGCTACATGAGAAGCACGTGGAGTGGGGTGAGGAGGTGCCCCAGAGTGAGTGGCTGGTCCTGGTCCTGCAGCACTGCATGGGCAGCCCGCAATAACTGCACCAGTAGGTGTGGCATGAGGTCTCAGAGCTGGTGAGTTCTTTGCAGCAGATCTGGCTCCATGGCAGAAGTGCTGTGGTGTCCACAAGGGCAATCAGAGCACATAGTGAGAAGAGTTTACTGTCCCTCGAGGAGGTGGAGAGGAGCCTGAGACAGGGCTGTGGGGGGGGGGGTCCCCTTAAGTATGAGCCTCAGATAGCCTGAGACAGGAGCTACGGTAAGTGAGTGCTGTCCTGCTGCCCTGCCCAGAGTGTTTCGGGGGGGGGAGGGGCTTAAATGCGATTCAGGCTCCAATCAGTGTGGCTGTGCTATTTTGACATAATTCTGTGCTATTTTGATGGACATTTGTAGCGTGGAAACGCTATTTCAGGAATTATTCCAAAATAGCTTATTTTGAAATAAGCACACAGTGTAGTCCTTCCGTAAGTGTGGGGTACTATGCGAGGGTGGGTGAGTTAGAGCAGAGGGTTAAAGGTGTGTGTGGGGGGGGGCCTCAGGGCAGGGGTGGGGATGTGGGGTGCAGGAATCAGGGCAAGGGGCTAGAGTAGTGGCACACTCTGGGCACAGGGTTGGGGTGAGGTGTAGTGGGGAATGCAGGGGTGGGCTAGGGCAGTCTCAGACAGGTGGGGAAGCTCGGGGCTGGCCTGTGGCAGTCCCAGACTATGTCTACACTACAATGATCTACTGGAAAAAGGTATGCAAATTGCACTCCACAATTTGCGTACCTTTTTCCGATAGTTTTTTGGAAGAGGCTTTTCCGAAATTTGGCACGTCTACACTGGGCCAAATTTTGGAAAAGCCTCCTCTTTCGGAAGAGCCCTTCTTCCTCGTGGGAGGAGGAAGACAGGGCTTCCGAAAGAGCGCGTCTGCTCTTCTGCAAAAAAAAGCGGAGGAGCAGACACGTTCCCTGGACATGGTGGAGTTTTTCCGAGATATCTTTGTTATCCTGGAAAAACTTTGTAGTGTAGACATAGCTTCAGTCATAGCTCACCTGGCTCATGGATGGGCCCTGGCCCTGACTGCTTCTGTTCCTGCACTGCCCGACATCCAGCCAGCTCAGCAAGAGAGGGGCAGCACAGGCTGGGATGCAGGCACCCCAACAGGAGACCTACCTGGGAGCACACATGCATCCTACAGCACACCCCCATCTGGCCTCTTTAGCCTGCCTTGTTGCCTGATGATTACTGCAGCTCATCGGGCTACCAGCACCAGCCTGCAGGAGAGCCTCAGGAGCTGGTGGGAGCGCACCACGGCTCCTCCCGCTGTAGCAGAGTGCCTCAGCACTGGCTGTCTCCTTCTGCACTGAGGTGCACCCCCGACTGTCTCCTCTGCTAGGTACACAGCAAGGCACAGGCCCTGCCCAAATGGCATACTGGCTAAAGTACATAAGATGGATAAATGAAGACTTATGGGCCTCTTTTTACAGCTATTACACAGTAAATCTCAATGGGGGAATGTCATTATCCCCATTTTACAGATGGAGCAACTGAGGTACGGCTGGGTTCTGTGAGTTGCCCAAGATTACATAGGACATCTGTGGCAGAGACAGGAACTGCTCCCAAATCGATGTGTCTGTGCAGTGCCTTACCCACAAAGCCACCTTTCTTTCAGGCTTGGAAACAACTGTGTTTTCCTCTGGTCCTTATGGAATTCCTGCTTGGTTTTGTTTTTAACACAACAGGGGTGAAAGTATGTTACATTTCTTACAGGTACAGTCGTATTACCCCCCGGGGGGGGGGGATGTCAGGGCAGGTAGTTGGAGGGGTTGCACTATGACAGAACCTATAAGAAAATTAAGTGTGGGGTGGAGTGCAGGGGGCTTAGGGGAGGGAGTTGAGGTGAGTGTGGGTGGCAGTGGCTCAGGGTTGGATGTGAGGGTTGGAGGAGTCAGGGCAGGGGCTTGGAGATGTGGAGGGCTCAGCAGGGGTTGGGGGGCTGTGGGGCTGTAGGAGTCAAGGCTGGGGAATCTAAGGAGGGGCTCAGGGCTGAGGGGAATGTAGGTGTGTGTGCAGGAGTCAGGGTTGGGGTATGTGAGGGGGGTGCAGGAATCTGGGGAGAAGGCTGGGGGGTGGAGGGCTCAGAGCAGGGAGTTGGTGTTGGGAGGAGCAAGGGGGACATTTAGGGAGGCTGGGGGGCGCAGAAGGCTGCTTTCTCTTCCCCGTCCCATCACTATCAGGGAGCAAGAGAGAAGCACACAGCCTGGATCATTCACTTCTCTGCCTCTTGCCTTCATCTGCCAGGAGTGAGAGGAATGCAGGCAGGCTGTGTACTTTCTTCTCGCTCGCTGATGGTGATGGGATTCATAGAATAGGAAGGGGAAGAAGAGCAGCATTCTGGTAGGGATCTCAAGGGCAGCTTTAGCCCTTCCTAAGTAGCATCTTGGGAGGGAGCTCGGGGCTGGGGCAGTCTCGGACGGCCCCTTTTATCTGCCTGCTGCTTAGCACGGCAGCCTGCAGCAGGGCCCTGGCATTAGAGCGGTGCACTGGGACATGCTGGCTTACTTTCATCTCCGATTTAGCCACTGGAAACAAAAAGGAAGCGCCAGCCTATGTAACCCGCCAGCTCTCAGCAGGCCACAATTTGAGATTCTCTGAGCTAGTCAGACAAATGAGTATTCAGTCACTGACAGTCACAAATCAATGTCACAAGGCTTTGTCTGACACACCTATTTATTTACAAAGCTCACAGGAGACAATGACGTGTTCTACTAAACCCACAAACTACCAACCAGTCTTTGTTCCTGTATCAAGTTAGCATTTTGAAGGGGAAAAAAATCCAACCTGGCTGTGGTGCAGTTGCTGCAAGGCAAAGGCTGTGAGCAAATTGTCTGCCCCATGGCCTTAACGCTAGCCAGCCAGTGTTCCCTTTGAGAATTGTAATGCCTAGGAAGGGTTTGGGTAAAACGCTGCTTCCTGGGGAAATCTGTGCTGGCATTTTGAGTCATGTTTTCACATGTCCACCAACACCATTGTAAACGTTAGTGTAGAGAGGACATACATTACTACACTAAGGATACATACACAAGCATGGCAGTTAACACACACGTTAAAACACAAATAAAACTAAAGTGTAGCCACGTGATTAATTATGCTGATGTGAATGCTGTTTAACGCCATTGGTTTCAGTGGAGTTGTTCCACATTTACATCAATGTAGCTGAAAGAGTCATGTATAAATATGCTTTGACTCTCCATAGATAACGCTACCTTGTCTTCCCCTAGCTCTGCTGGACACCAACACATTCCTCACTAAATCAACCACTTTTAAGTTTGCGTTAAAAATTTGTGGTCTCAGACCCAACTACAAAGTTAACCTAATGTGAGCTAATTACAATACATATTTAATAAGGAACAACACTGCTATTAAAATTATTAGAGAATTAGTGGTCACTATTGTATGAATTAGGGACCCCTTTGACTGTACAGGTCATACCTAAGGACTGATTCTGGAAACAAGTATGCACATGAGAAACAATACTTGGAGTCTGGTGACGCTACTCATATGAGTAAAATTACTCACTTGCATATCTGCACAATTAGACCCTAAATCTTATACTCCAATTTTGCAAGACACTCATGTGGCTGGACATGCAATAAGTTAACAATGGGGTTTAATCACCTTGCCCTTTGTTATTTCATTGCCTTTCACTAGTTGCATGCCAGTCTCTCTGTTCTAAGTCGCCTGTTCATTTTCTCTGTTAACACAAAAATAGAGATATTAAGAAAAACTATAAAGAATTATAAAACTCCACAACTAGCACCCCCCCCCCAATCTAGCCTTTTATGACTGTAACAGTAGAACAAATTTTCCTTCATTTACAGATTCTCTCTACTAGTCCATCCACAAAGCAGTCTCAGAAAGGGGTCACGTACTCTTTTTTGATGCTAGCACTGGTCTCAGTATCTCGAGTAGCACTGAGAGTCCTTTCTCCAGATCTATGGGGCAGCAGCAGTTTGTAGGCTGCTGCCCTGTATTTCTTGGAAATGAGGTTGTAGAGGATGGGATTGATGGATGCACTCAGATAGAAAAGCTGCAAAGCGAATATGTTAAAATACTGGGAGAAAAGCATCATCCTGGTGTCCTGAGTGTTTATGAATATGATCCTGCCCACATGGAAAGGCAACCAGCAAATTACAAACGCCAGAACCAACACAGCTGCAAGACAAAAACAAAGTTATAGGTCAGGATTCAGATTAATTAAGCCACTAATGTTCTGACTTTCTAGGTACCAAAATGCTCTCTATTTCCCCTTGTTCAATAGTGCAGCACCAATGAAGTAATGAAGTCACATTGGTGTAAGAAAATGGGAACAGCATCACAACCATGAACTGCTTTTCAGAACAAAAAAGGTAATTCAGAATTTCTCCAGCAAAATTCCTAGAGATAATTTAAACAGGGGAGGGGGGGAAGAGAACATACTTTAATTAATATGAAATTGTAAACTACTGCAACTTCCCTGTAATATCAAATACAGTAAAAATGAAGTTATGTAACATTTTCAACCTCATTTATGTAGTATGAAACCTATGAGGAAAACTAGTATGAGGAGTGTTTTTGTAAAAGTGCGCAGCAAATCTATTATTGAAAAATCAATTTATTCTTTAACATTGGCTATGTTGAAAAGGGCTGTACTGTTATGGCTATTCTAACATGTTACATAGATGATGTGCACTTTCCACTGGGCTCTTACTATAATCTATCATGTACATTATTTTTAATTGGTTCTATTTACAAGTTCACAAAACAATTTCTTTGTATTGCTTGTGATTTTTCCAAATATAACATATGGCCACAGTCAATTACAGAAAAAGTTCAATAGTCCAAATCAATCCCTCGCATAATTACATTAGCTTCAAAGGAATAAAGAAGGATCACTTTGACTTGACAGCTTCAAAAAAGACACTATCAACTCAAAATTCACATTTCTGTCAGAAAGCTTTGTCCAACTGTAGTTAAAATTAATATCTACGTTTACTAAATCTGAATGTATTTCACAAAAATGTATTTTTCTCTAGTGATTTTAGTTTCTTTACTTTGAGCAATTGACAGCACTCTGTAGTTAGTGGTTTTCTCTCTTGTAAAAAGAGGTTTACATATGGCAACAGAGGCACAGAAACAATTTCTGAAAATCATTAAGTCATAATGGTTAAATGATGCTGAATCAACAACGGGCATCTTTTAAAATTAGCCAATATATTACAAAAATTAAAGTTGGCAATTTTAATTCAACTTTGTAACTGCTAAGAACCTAAAACTAACTGTATCAATGCATGTGACTAACTCAATTGTTTAAACAACAATGAAAGTTCCAAAATCTAGTCTATAATTTTCTCTAAGCATTTACATCACAGTTTCACAGAGTATGTTAGTAGCTTCTCTGCTTGCAAATAAACATTGCCATTCCTGCAAGCATGTGTAACCTACACACCTACTAAATGTGATGCACTGTCCTATGTAAAGGCACTTAGGTCACTTACAGAGAGAAAGAATGAGTTTGCTCTACAGCCTGAGCTGAGACCCAGCTGATTTTATAGCTCAATCTATAGCAGCTCCAACGCTCCAAAGCTCCTAGGTCTGGTTCTGCCTACTGACATTGCACATGGCTTTTTGGTCTAAGTATTAATTTCTAAATGCACAGACTTCTGGGAACCACATGTTCATGTACTGGCAAAGTATGCTGAGCTCTTTATATTTCTTCTGTAGCTGTCTAACATAACTGATGAAGCCTTAGAAGTTAAAGAGTGAAAAATCAGCGCCATTGAAGGCAACAGGAGTAGCGTCATTGACTTCAATGGAGCCAGGGTTTCATCACATATCTTCTCTGATGCATGAGCCCATAAGGATTCATTAGCCTTTTTCATAAACATGCAAATTTGCCATTCCCTTGCTGCCCTACAGCCTAGTTAGATGGCTGAATTTCAATAGCGCTGCAGAGATGAAGTTTAGTTAGCTGTTAGGACTGGAAGTATTTTAGGTAGTTGATATCGCAAACAGTATTTAAAATCGAATATAACCAAGTGCATTGGGAGGGGAGGGGCTCTCCAAAGCAGTGCTGATAACTATGGTGCACACAAATGTATGAAAGAGATTTAAGCAAGTATACCAGAAAAATCTGCTAAGTTTGTGTTAACAGGGAAACCTAGTAGGCAGGGGAAGAAATCTCCCTAGAGAAGAGGCAGATAACTCATTATTAGAGTAATTTAAAACTGGGCAAAGCTTCGGAGAGAACATGAACATCACCTACAGCTGGAAATTGGCTAAATGCACCCATAGTGGCCAATGGTGGCTTGCTCTGCCCAGAGGTCACTGGCCCCACTGAGCAGTTTGCCCAAAAGGATTTTTCCATCTCTGATGTCCCTGTTCTCAGAACATCCCTGCTGAAATTGGCAGGTGCAGACACCAGCCCTATGGCACCCTGAGGCTCTCAGGCTTTTTCACCTGGCAGTTCGTCCTGGCCTGTAGCTGGCTGCAGGAAGAGTTCCAGGATGTGCTGGTCAGTAAAGGCTGAGTGAGCTCAGCCTGGGGGCACCTGGTCAGGGAAGGGGCCAGGTCGCTGGGACTCACCCAGGATCTTGATGGTGTGTCTGTGCCCCTTCTCCCTCAGGGCTGCATTGGGGCCCCTGAGCTGGCTCTTGTTCCTCCACAGGGCCCTGCCGATGAGGCCGTAGAGCACGCTGAGGCAGAGGATGGGCAGGATGAAGTAGCTGGTGGTGACCCAGAGCATGGTGCCCAGCAGGCCAGATTCGGTGGCCAGCGGTGTGGGCTTGCACTCCCGGCTGAACTCCGTCTGGTTGTCCAGCTGTTGCACACCCACCAGGAAGAAGAAGGGCGCGGCCGAGAGCAGGGCGAAGGCCCACAGGGCCCCGATCACAGTCTTGACCCGGCGCTTGGTGATCACCACCTTGGCCTTGAGCGGGAAGCAGATGGCCAGGTAGCGCTCCGCGGTGAGCGCCGTGATGTGCAGGATGGTGCAGTAGGTGCAGGCCTCGGCCAGGTAGTGCGAGAGGCGGCAGAGCAGCTGGCCGAAGATCCAGGGCCGGGAGCGCCAGAGGCGGTAGAGGTCGAAGGGCAGCCCCAGCAGGATGAGCAGGTCGGACAGGGCCATGCTGCCCAGGTACAGGTTCGTGGTGCTCCGCAGCTCCCGGCAGCGCCGCAGCACCAGCACCGTCAGCGCGTTGCCCGCCACCCCCAGCACGAAGAGGCCGAGGCACACGGCCGTGACCGGGATGAGCGCGGGCAGCGGCAGGGCGCTGCAGAGGCGCTCGTCGCACGGGGGCACCGCCCACGCCTCGCCCTGCTCCCGGCCGCTGCTGTTCTCACAGCCGCCCCCCATGGCGCCGGCGCTAAGCCCGGGCGGGGGTCGCCAGGGCGCTGCCCAGCGGAGCGGCGGGGGACAGGCCCTGGCCGCAGCGCATGGCCCCTGCGAGGCGGGCACGGGCCGATCGTCCCGGGCCAGAGCCCAGAGCCACCGTCTGTCTGCAGCGCCAGGGGCCGGGCTGAACTCCCCTCCTCTGCTCGCGGAGCTTATATCGCTCCTGCGCCGGGGGAGACGTTTTTCAAGGGCTAATCTAATGACTGGCCGCAGCACATTGGAAGCCCATTTTTCACTGACGGGGAAGTGACAACCAAAGTCCGGCCAGCCCCGAGCCTGCACTTGCCGCGAAATTTGTGCCGGAGATGGCCGTAGTCATGAATCAGCGCCCCTCCTAGGCTTAAAAGGAAAAACACTCGTCAGACCGGGCAGCTGGGCTTCCAGAAGGGTGGTTTTCGTTCCTTGAAACTCAGCATGAATTGAACAGCAGTTTCCACCAAATCTCAAAACCAAACCCGTCGAAACCAGTGATTTTCTCCTGCTCTCAGCCAAACCCTTGAACTGTGGATGCTGTCACCCACGGAACCGTAAGATGTGTTATTTGCCTACTCACCCTTCAAGGAATATGACCTCAGCTTCCAGTTTGTAATGAAACTCAAAACTGTAGCTCGTCTATCAGAAAGGCTTGGGGTTCTGTTGTGACTATTTCAGAGACTTATTCTCCCGGCCACGCTCCACTTAAAATGTAGTTCTTCCATAGAAAACGTGCACAGTTTACAAGACAATGTTGAGCTGATACACAACTTCATTTTAGAATCTGAAATGCCTGGTTAAAAGTTGTAGACTGTGCTTTGACCTTACACAAAATTCCCTGTGGAAGTTTTGCCTAAACTGGGGCTGCAGGTGCATATGACAAAAATAGATTTAAAATAACTTGTATGACTGGATCATGTGAAAAATAGTTTTTTCTTCTGGGCAAGTATTAGCTCTTTGTACTGTGACTGGTATTTTAAATCCCCGCTTCTTAGTCTTCTTGCACTAACTGCTGGTACTGCATAAAGAAGGTTATATGCAGCATTTAGGATCTATAAAATATTGACTCACTTTGTTCAATTAAACTGAATTTTAAATCAGCATTTATATTTAATACCCATCCCTTCTTTGCTAACTAAACAATATGGTCATGAAAGCAACACAGGGAAATAATTTACAGGAGACCTAAGCTAAATTTTAAGAAAGGCTCTTAGTACAGGTTGCACCTCTATAAACTGGAATTCTCTGGTCCAGCAACGGACCACAGATGTTCCAAGATCAGAGTCCTGGAACACTTCAGGGCATAGGGGACCAGGAGCTCAGTGCATGGCTCACCTGGGCTGTGGCTCAGCTGGGCTGGAGAGTATGGGGGCAGGAGCCAGAAATTCCAGAGTGCAGCTCAGCTGGGCTGGAGGGGGGAAGCCAAAGAGAGAGGGGGAAGCCTGGCATGCGCGACCCAGGGAGCCCAGCGCGAGACACAGCTAGGCTGGGGCAAGGGAGTTGGGAAGACCAGTGGGTGGCAGGGAAAGGAGGTGGGGCCAGCAGCAGGGGGCCAGAAGTGACCCCTTGCCCCCGCAAAATCCCTCATCTAGGAGCAGTCAAGTCCTGAGGGTGCTGGACCAGGGAGGTCCAACCTGCATAGCCATGTGGGAATTTTCCTAATCTCCCTATTATACTGATGTTTGAGACTGAGTGTGGCCACGCTCGTTTTGTCATTTAATGGACAGAATGCTTAAAACCTTGCAAAAAAAGAATACTATTTTACTTTAATGGTTGTCTCATTAACCATTATGTTGGTCTGCCAGGAAGGTGGAGAAATCCAGTAACAGTTTAGTTATATCCAAAGATCAATTAACAAACATCAAAAAAGAATGATACTTTTATTTTCCACAGATTTTAAAGATACTTATGCTACATAGTTTGTATGTATTTCTATGAGATTATACATTTTTCATTTGTATGAAGTCCAACAGTATACAAGTTTAAAGTGATATGTTTGGTACTATATCTATAACGTTTTAAAAAGTTTAGAGTTTTTTTTTGGAATGTACAGTATATGAGGTAAAATTAAGATTACATTAAAAACCATCTTCACTGCAGTAATCTGCACTGAGGTTCAAATGGCAAATACACTATTAAATGACATTTACTATCAAAAATAGGAGTTCATTTGAATTTTACTATGAAAAACATAAGCCACTGCAGTTTAACTGTAGTGACAAATCTTACCATTTTAGACATTCAACCGTATAGAAATCTCTGGGCTATTACACGCAATCTCATTTGTACTGCCGAACGTGGCACTTAAGAAAGTTTTAGAAAACATTGCATTTTGTGGGAAGATATCAGCCTCTACATAAAAGTGACAAATTTAAAATAAAAAAATGTAAACATACAGTACATTTTAAAGACAGATCATTCTCATCACTTGAGGGCCAAGTTCTTATCCATTTCTTTTTAAAAACAAAACTGAACAACATTATTCTACAGCACAGATCATTGGACGTAGAAACAATTACAATACATGCCCATTCTAATATAAGAGAAATTCTTCAGAGATCTTCAAAACACAAGACAGAGGTTCTTTTTTATTATTATTTTAAGACTGACAGAAGTGCTTAATACCATTAAAAATGCTAAATCCAACACTAGAAGTCATTAGTGATCCACTATCTTGTAACTGAAATAAATTAAAGCTAATTACAAAACGGATAACAGATAATGTGAGTGTGATGAGACAAGAATTTTTTTAAGATAGTTTCACTACAAGCTTTATGTAACTGGCAGTCATTGACATCTAGCAAGATGTCCAACGGGCTACTTGATAAAGTTAAGTCTGATCATTCAAGAACTCACAAGTGCAAGCTCACAAAACATTGATGAATTATGCAATTGCAAAGTGCTCTAATGCAACATTAACTACATGCAATCAACAATTTGGTACAGTATCCAAAGAGACATTACATTAAACATTAGGATCTCAGGAAAAAGAAGGTTGACATTTTCTGGTGCAAATTATTGCACAGTCTCCCCCCGATTTGGTGCCCCAAAGGAAAAAGGCAGTGCTTCATTCTGGTGGTTATGGCAAGTGAATGTAGGGGTAACAGGAAAAATTATGGTTATCCTAGAAAATGTATACACATTATCAGAGGGCACATATATCTATATAAACAGCACCCAATCAAATAAAGGTCTTCAGAAATTATTTTAATTTACTTACAGTGTTAGATCAAAAAAGCGCTCTCTCTCCTATATTTATAAGAAGCTAAAGAGGTGTTTTTATGAGTCAACATTGAATCTGGGGCAAGATAAATCACTTGTGCCATATCTTTTTAGTCTTAAAAATATATACTTGCAGTGGAAAACTACATTTATCAAATAAGACTCTTCTTTCATGCATTCACTTTCATCCAGTTTACTGCCTGAGAAAAGACCCTTCTATTTTTCATCAGAATCCCGCTTCCCAAATAATTAAAAGAAATGAGGAGGTAGAAATACAGCGCTAGATTGCTTTCACAGCATCAGACTAACATTTTATACGGCACAAGTTTGTTAATGTAACTTTTAAATGCATTTTACTCCATTTTCTCCCCTCTCATGGTACTAATCCTTGAAAATGTGGACCATGTTACCATTATTATGCTCCTGCTTATTGGTCATAAGTTATAACCATATAATGATACATTGCTTGTCTTATATAACATTTGTACTGCAAGAAGGCATGTTAAAGGAAATATTTCTGTGGCTTGCATTCTATAACCTGTGCCAGCATCTACTTAAGCTGAAAAAATGTGCTACAGTCCCAGTGCTGATGCTAAATGCCTGTTTTTGTAAAAGTAAGAGAACAGAAATATTTTTGAATATGAGAATGTAAAATGTAATGAGCAGTATTCTAAAAGAAAATTGTTTTTCTCACTTTATTACAAAGTACTGAATGATAAAGGCAATCAGAATGGAAAAGGTAGCAAAGAGCAGAAGGATGACAGCAGCACACTGTTCATCAGTTAACGTCTGTTGTGTCCTTGAGATTTCCACAGTGTCTTTGTTGGTGCTTGTTGGCGGTTCAGTCCTCTGAGAGATGAATAGTACTGTAGTACTGTATGGGCCTATCAGGTCCTGGTGACCTATTGTTTCTTGGCACTGTCGAATGGCACACACACGAAAACGATATTCACAGTTCGGTTGGAGGCCTGAATGCCGGAATGACCAGTCAGGACCTTTATAAATCTGCCAAGAAAAACAAAACAAACAAAAACACTTCAAAACAGGCACACTCTGTTTAACATAAAAATTAAATTTAAAATGCCCTACCTATAGTTTAATATGTCTCTATGTTTATTGTTGAAATTATTGTGAAAACAGAAAATACTACTTAATCACCTGGCTTTTCAATGACATTTTTCTAGCCATATAGGCAAAAAATGAATAAAGATTAATGAAAAAACTTCAATGATCAATAAAATGTATTTTCAATCTTTTGATAAAATATGTAGCATTACAAACTCTGTTAGATCATAACTTGCAAAGCACCAAATAATAACTCCTGTACTTTAAGTGAGGGCTTCTTACATGATTAAGTGCTGAATATGATGTAAGCCTCATTGCCTCACCATGGGTTTCTAAGGGATTAATTCGATGTCTGAGTGTATTCAGTGTTGTTATAGCCATGTCTGTCCCAGAACATTGGAGAGAAGAGGTGGGTGAGGTAATATCTTTTATTGGATCAACTTCTCTTGGTAAATATTAGAAGACAAGCTTTTAAGCTACTTGGAGCTCTTCCTACAGCATGGATTTCTGCACTCAGTTTTTAATTTTAAAGGTAGACCAGACTGCTTTTTTGTAGTGCTGGAACACCACATAACAGCTCAATGAACAAGAGAGTCTGGCTCTAAGGCCATGTCTACACTTAACATAGATCAACACTGCTGCAATTGATGCAGTGAGTGTCAATTTACTGGGTCTGTTGAAGACACAATAAATCAATGGGAGAGCACTCTCCCACTGATTTGTGTACTCAATCTTCCAGAAAAGAATAAGGGAAGTTAGTGGGAGAGCGTCTGCCATCAACCTAGCACAGTGTATATGCTGCAGTAAGTGGATCTAGCTATATCAACTTGAAGTTACACTATTCACATAGCTGAAGTAGCAGAACTTAGATCAATTCACTGTGGGAGTATAGAGCAGCCCTTAGTGGTTTAACCTAATGTATATGTTCACTTACACATTATAGGCCATTTCCCCAGCTAATCAGTGTAGCTCCACTGAAGCTCTGCTAATGTGCACTGCCTGAAGATCTAGCCCTACACATTTTGTAATAAGCAGTAACCCAAAACAGAAACTGTGTGTTTATTTCAAAAGGGCTTCTCACCCTAGTATCCAGACACCTTTAATATTTTGTTTCCATTCAGTAGCCTGCTTTAATTTCCAGTGATAGTTTTTACAAAATTAATGCTAGTTTTTTTAAATTCTACCTCAATTTACTGTGCTACACAATTACAGTGAGGCATGAGTGGTCATACAGATTTGTTCCTTCAGTGTCAGTTTCAGGCTTTAAGAGTAATCTTTATTTTCTTTTACAATACATCGGCGACGTGCACCACTTATAAAGAACACAGTCCTTCTGTCTCTAGAGCCAATTAAACAGCATTTAATGAATTCTACTGACAAACTGAATGCTGCATTTGCAAATTTCAAGTTATGAAATCAATAAAAAGAATATTTATACTGCAAGGTAATAAATGCCTTGGATTAACTACAGTGCCACTTATACTGAAATTATAATAAATGGAAGTAAAATATGTAACACTACACTGTAGATACTTATTTATGAGACTAGTAAGGTGCATAATCTAACAAAATACAGCACTATACTTATTTAATTTGGGGCCATAATAAAATTACAACATCTCAAAATTAATTGTACTTCCTCTTGGGAAGGAAACCTGTTTGCTTAATAGTGTGAAACAGAGCTCACAAGTCTAATTATATGTCAATTTTCTGAAAGCTTATAGTAAGAGACATCAGAAGCTAAGTAGTATTGTATATCCTCTGTAAAAAGCAGTCTATTTTGTTATTTGGCATCTCAAAATGCATATCTACATGGGAAAAAAAAATTAACTGAAAAAAAACAACTGTTTGGCACTGGTGGTTGCAGCACGCCCCATCGCTAGGAAGGGAATATATGGCAAGAAAGAGAAGGAGGTTCTTCATCCTGTGCAGTAACGGAGGTTCTTTGAGATGGTTGTCCCTGTGGGTGCGCCACCTTAGGTCTTTGGGGTGTCACTGTGCTCCTAGTCGGAGATTTACAGTAGCAGTGCCCTCTGGTAGGCGGCGCATGTGAGGAAGACAGGACGTGTGGTGCCACTACCACGCATTCACAGCCAACTGTCCCTTCAGTTCCTTCTCTGCTCCAGAAGGAGAAATCAATATGTCCAAAGCAGAGAAGAGGATGGGTGGGTGGTGGAGCACCCACAGGGACAACCATCTCAAAGAACCTCTGTTACTACAGAGGATAAGTAGCCTTCTTTTTTTCTTTGAGGCGTATCCCTGTGGGTGCTCTACCTTAGGTGACTATAGAGCAGTACCCATAATGGGAAGGGAGATGCTCTGGTTAAGTGCTGTGTTGGACCTTGGTCAGGACCATATGTCCAAATTTAGTGTCCTGTTTCAGATAAGTATCGAGGGCATAATCTCTCGTGAAGGTGGGCGCAGAAGACCAAGTTGCAGCTCTGCAATTGTCAGAGAGGAATGCTACTTAGGTAAGCTGTAGAGGTTGCCATGGCCCTCATGGAATGTGCCCGCAATTGAAGTGGAGGCTGCTGGTTAAACCTGGTGTAAGCCAGGCAGATGCAGTCCACAATTCATCTGGATAGTCTCTGGGTAGAGATTTGCATGCCCAGGGATCTTTCAGCAGTGGAGTTGAAAAGTCTGTTCTACGAATTGTCCTTGTCCTTTCCAAATAGAAGGCAATCACATGGCGCACAAGCAAGAGTGTGCCATTTGGCTACTTCAGCGGTAGCATGAGGCTTTGGAAACAAAACAGGTAACACCACAGGTTGGTTGCAATGAAAGGAGGTAAGTATCTTTGGTAAGAAATTTAGGTGTGGTCGCAAAACCACCCTATCCTTATGAAATATTGTGAACGATGGGTGAGCCATTTGTGCCCCAATTTCGCTTACCCCTCTGGCTGATGTGAGAGAGATTAGCAGAGTCACCTTCACTGAGAAGTGAAGCATTGAGCAGGTCGTAACAGGTTCGAATGGGGCATGGGTGAGAGTGCGAAGTACCCAGAGTGAGGTCCCAGGTTGGAACCGGGGTTCTAACTGGCAGGAATGTGTTTTGAATGCCTTTTAGAAAGCGCTTAGTCATTGGGTGGGCGAATACAGGTTTGTTTTCAATGGGTTGGTGAAAGGCTGTTATGTCTGAAAGGTGTACTTTCAATGAACTAAATGAAAGACCTGAGTGTTTTAGGTTTAAAAGTACTCTAATATAATGGATAGTGGGATTGTTGATGGATTTGCAGATCTCTGACCCGCCCAGAGAGAGAATCTGCTCCACTTGTGCAGGTAAGGTTTTCTTCTTGTTTCTCTGGAACTGTTTATTAAGATCTGTTTGACTTGATTTGCTTCTATTGAGGAGAGCCACTGAGCAACCATGTCTGGAGGTAAAGGATCTGGAGGGATGGATGCCGGATTTGACCATCTCGCTGTGTTAGAAAATGGGGAACACGTGGAACAGGTAAGTGTACCAGGTATGTCGTGGAGCGATAAGTACTACTGATGCTGCCATTGACCACCTGGTGAAGAAACGGATTGGAGGAAACACATATTGAAGGCATGCATTCCAAGGTATTGTCAAGGTATCCCCCAGCGAGTGTAGCCCAACGCCTATATATGAACAATACTGTGGACACTTCCTGTTGGCACTGGTTGCAAATAAGTCCACCACATTTGAAGATCATCTGTAATAATGTCATCATCCATCTCCCATTCATGGCTGGAATTGAACTTCCTACTGAGAATGTCTGCCGTAAGATTGTCCTTGCCGAGGAGATAAAAGGCTTCTATGCAGACATTCTAATCTATGCACCATGACCATAGGTGGACTGCCTCTCTGCCTAGTAGGTGAGATCTGGCTCCACCCTGCCTGTTTATGTAATACACTGTGGCTTGATTGTCCATAAAAATCTGTATGGTGTTGCCCCGTATCAGGTGGAGAAAGTGTTGGCATGTGTAGAGTACCGCTCTGAGTTCTAATACATTGATGTAAAGGGAATGTTTGTGTGGATCCCATAGGCCCTGGACTTTGAGTGGACCAGAGTGTGCTCCCCGCCCGAGGAAGGAGGCGTCTGTTACGATTGTGATCGTCAGGGGATTTCTGTGGAAGGGTACCCCAACACACATGTTTTTTGGATCCATCCACCAGTTTAATGATTGTTTGATTTTGTTTGGAATAGAAATCAGTTTGTTGATACTGTTGTAATGAGGCCTGTATACCATTCTCAGCTACTGCTGCACTGGTCCGATATGTAATCTGGCGTGTGCCACCGATATGGCCGTTGCCATGTGGCCTAGTAATTGGAAGCAAGCTCTTACGGAGACTTGTGGGCTGGATTGGAGCAATCTGAAAAGGTGCTTGATAGACTGGAATCTCTGTTGTGAAAGGGAGGCTACTGCCCAAATGCAGTCGAGATAAGACCCAATTTATTCTATAATCTGAGTTGGTTGGAGCTTGCATTTGGAAAGATTTATCTGTAGCCCCAGAATCTGGAACAGAGACATGGCTTCGTAGGCCTTTTGCCTTGTGGTTGCTCTTATCAAGCAATCGTTGAGATAGGGAAATATGGATATCCCTCATTTGAGGAGGTGCGTAGCCACCAAGGTGATGATCTTTGAGAAGACCCTTGGGGCTGTGGCGAGTCCAAAGGGTAGCACTGTGTATTGGAAATGTGCCTTGCCGAGTGAAAATCTTAGGTACTGCCGACGTGCTGGGTGGATGGATACATGAAAACAGGCATCCTGGAGGTCAAAAGTCGATAACCAATCCCCTTCATTTAAGGCTGGTATTATTGTAGCTAGGGTCACCATCTTGAAGTGCTGATGTTGTATGTGTTGGTTGAGCCTTCTGCGATTGAGAATTGGTCTCCACCCTCCTGATTTCTTTGTTATGAGGAAATAATGGGAGTAGAAACCCTTGCTCTTGTACAGTTGAGTTATGGGTTCTATGGCCCTTAGGTGGGGAAGGTGTCAATCTCTTGGTGTAGTACGCTCTCCTGAGATGGGTCCCTGAAGAGGGACAGGGAGTGTGGGGGGGAAGAAAGGATAGTGGAAAAAGGAATGCAGTATCTGCCCTTCATGATGCCTAACACCCACTTGTCGGTCGTGATAGACGACCAGTGGTGATAGAAGGGTAGTAGGCGGTGATGGCATAGCAAATGGATCTGAGGTGGCTCTAGATGAGGGGTTGTTACTGGACTCTCAATCTGATCTTCAAAACATTTGCCTCGAGGTTGACGGTTGAGATGTAGCAGGTTGGTCTTCATCTAGTTTGTTGTTGCCTCCTCCTATTTATTGTCAAAATGCCTCTGAGCTTGTTTGAAGGGTGAAGATTTGTATGTTTGATTAAAATATCTGTTCTGTTTCTGTTTGACTGCAGGTACATGTATGCCAAGAGTTTTCAACATTGCCCTGGAATCTTTAAGAGAATGGAGGGATGCATCCGTGGTGTCTGCAAACAGCTTTGATCCTTGGAAAGGGAGATCCTCTACCATGGCCTGTACCTCACAGGGAAAGCCAGTCAAGTGAAGCCAGGAGGACCTTCTCATCACATTGGCAGTCGCAAGTGATCAACTTGATGCATCAAGGGCAGCTTGTAGGGCCGTATGGGAATTCAGCATGCCCTTGTTTATGTTGGCTGTGAATTGTTCTCTTTTATCTTCAGATAAGTTGTCAATAAGGAGTGAAAGCTGTTCAAAGATATGGTGGGTATATTTTGCCAACACTGTCGTGTAGTCTGATATGCGGAGCTGAAGAGATGCCAAGGAGTAGGCCTTTCTCCCCATGAAGTCTAGGTGCTTCCATTCTTTAACATATAGGGTAGTGTGCGTGCCGCTCTGTTTGCCCCTCTGATTAACAGCATCTGTTACTATAGAGTTAGAGGATGGGTGGGAGAAGAGAAAGTCCGCACCCTGTGGGGCCACGTAGTATTGACCTTTTGCAGACCTTTTGTGGGATTGTGGCTGGCATCTGATCAGTTTGTGCTGATCAGTTATGCTGATCAGTTTGTGCTGTTTCAAGAAGGCTGACCAGGGAGACCTCAAGGATCTCTGCAACCCGCATGTAGAGTTCCTGGAAAGAATGGAAGTCATCTCCCGCTGTGGGGGGCAGAGGCATCAAGGTGTCGTAAGCAAAAGAGGAGAATATGTGCGTTGGGGGATGGGAGGAAACAGAAGACTCCTCATCACTAGATGCTGGTTCCTCCTTCTCTTGATATACTGACCTGTCAAGTGATAGCAGGGATGATGCTCTAGAGGAAGATGCTGTTGACGTATGGGGTTGCACCTGCTGTGAATGTTGGGCTCAATATGCTGCCCAAGGGTCCCAATAGGGCCAGTTGGAAGGGAGTGGCATGGGAGGAGGCAACCATTGAGGCGGTTGCAGTTGCACTACTATGTGCTGTTGCTGTGGTTGGGGTTGCTTTGAGGAGGAATGCCTCGGGGTATGGGTGCCAACCAAGGACTCCTTGTGCTCATTGTTAGACAACGGCAGTGCTGAGCCCAGTGTAGCTAAGCATAGGAAGCTACCAGATGCGGGCGTACCGTCACTGTAGAACAGAGGAGTTGTGGGTGCCGACGATACCCTGAGCTCCTCCGTCTTGGTGAATGGGACTGGTTCCAGCATCTGTGGTGCCGACAGCAACTGAGATGGGACTATCGCTGCTACCTGCAGTTCCGATGGTACTGAATGGGGAACTGTCTGTGCCACGTGCTTATGCTTCGTCAGTGCTGGGGGCAGCATGGGTGCCGACGGTGCCATATGAGGCTTAGGCTTCTTCGGTGCCGGTGGTGCCTCGGTGAAGATGACTTGGTCTTATCTTTCTTCAGCACCGATATATGTGCTGACAGTGCCAGAGGCACTGATTTAGACGTGGCTTTGTATGGTGCCTTGGTATTTTGCTTTGTTAGATCTCTGGATCCTTGGGAACCGTTGGTGTCCGGAGTTGTAGTGGGGTCGGAGCAGGGGCTACTTTGCATGCTTGCTCCTGTTTTTTTCTAGGGAGTCACCTTTCCCCGAGGAATGAGATCTCTTTCTAGACTGCTTGGAGGAAGAGTTTCTCGAGGTACAGCTGGAAGACATGGCCAAGGGGGACGGCTGGCGCGGGGGAGGAGTGCTCTGGGTATGAGGCAGCTCTCATCGTTTTCTTGAACGACAGAAGTTTCAGTTGAAGCTCCCGTGCCTTCCATGTGCGAGCTGTTAACTGCCTGCAATGCTGGCACTGTGCGTTAGCATGTGCTTGACCCAAACAGCGCACACACTGGGAATGACCATCTGAGACAGGGATAGATAACCTGTAGGAGAGGCAATGTTTGAATATTAGAGAACCAGGCACCTCAGGTAGTAAAAGTCTGCGAGGCTGAAAAATGGTAGCTGTATAACAGGAGAAAAGAGGTGTGTTTTTTTAATTTGAAGAAAAAACTTTAACTAAAAACTAGAAAGAACTGTAACGCTAACTAACTATGTGAGTAACAAGGAAATTTTCAAAATTTCAAAGTACTTTAAAAAGAAATTGGAGAGGAACTGAGGTTCTGACGGATGCCGGTAGTGGCAGAGAAGAAACTGAAGGGACGGTTGGCTGCACATGCGTGATAATGGCACCGCGTGTGCCATCTGCCTCGTGTGCGCAGCCTACTGGAGGGCACTACTACTGTAAATCTGACTAGGTGCACAGTGGCACCTCAAAGACCTACGGTGGAGCACCCACAGGGACACTCCTCAAAGAACTAATGACTGGACTGGATTAGAGCCCTCCCCTCAAGACAACACTCCTCTGTGTCTACATTGCCTATGGATTTCTTCTCGTCATGCAGGGCGTGTCTGCTCTACTGTGCTTTCCACACACCAGACAATATAGCAAAACTTTCTAGACTATCAATAGCATGAACAGTCCATGATAAGCAATGAATATCTAATTTGTTTACTCTTCATAAATCTTGTTTCCATCCCTTTGATTAGTTTGTTTCTCTTTTCTCAATTCCTAACATTCATGGACATATTCCTGACCCTCGCAGCAAAGAACTGTACAAAATATTCAAGATGACATGTCATTACAATGTAGATTCATCGATTCCAATGCCAGAAGGGAGCACAGTGATCATCTAGTCTGACCTTCTGTATAACAGGTCACAGAACTGCCCCCAAATAATCCTCAGAGGAGATCTTTTAGAAAAACATCCAATCTTGGTTTAAAAATTGTCAGTGATGCATAATCTACCACAACTCTTACTGAACAGTTTCAATGGTTAATTACCCTTCACTGTTAAAAATGCACACTCCATTTCCAGTCTGAAATTATGACATCCTAATAGTGAGCCTTTTCCCTCTGCAAACATTTTAGATGAGGAAACCTGGAATATTAGCTTTCTACACAAAATCAGCATGTGTGATTAATATAACATTTGATCTGCACATTCTTTAATTGCAGTTAATCATCACCTATACTTTTCATATAAACATATTATACTTTTTAATGAACTATACCTGTTTGAATTCTGAGTCTTTTCCCACCATGACCTGAAGACTGTAAATAATTGGGTCACCTTTCATTGGTTGCAAAACCTCCCATGTGATTTCACAAGTGTGATCATTTACTCTCTCTATTCTTGGTGCTGAAGGAAAAAAGCAAATACATTTGTTAACGGTGTATTGTCTCTAGTTAGTTAGTGGTTCTCACTATTTTGTAAACCATAGCCTCTATGGTATTTTTTTGTTTCTGAAACACAAAACCAAAACATTTAAGTGCAGAGATGTTTTTCCCATCAGCATCTCATGTTGACTTACACTACATAAATAAGGATGCTAGCACATTTGTTTGCTTCACAAAGAAGCCAGGACAATTGTGATACTTATTAGAATCATAAAAAGATTAGTTACTATGAAGAAAGTAGTCTGAAACAGCTTTCATTGCAGAAGAGTGTGAAGTAACTGAATCTAGATAAAGAATTGCAGTTTGAGATCCACTGACCCTGTCTGAGCATAGGAATTGCCTGACTCAACCATCAGTGGCAAGAACCAGACGCTTCAGAGGATAGCATAAGAATCCTTCAGCAGGCAGAGGCTGGAGAATCTGACCCCATTGCCCCAATACAGAAAAAAGAATCTATATAGTGGGTTACAACTGGAAAGCTGGTGAGTCTGAGACTGAGAGAGATACTATGGAAGAGACTGGGTGCTAGGTTGTGTGTAGAAGTAATTTGATAAATTCCTCCACAATACAAGGAAAGGAAAGAGAAAGTGATAATGTAGGAAGGGGCCTCAAATGAATTGGTCTGTAGGTGTCTTAGATGAATGTGACCTAACCCTGCTAACAGGACACCAAAAATGCCAGACTCCAAAAAATGTTTCCAAAAGGAACCACATTTGATCGTAGCCAAAAAGCCAGGGCTCAGTGCAATCCGGGCTAGAGGCTGCAGCCAGGACTTGGCATGCCCAGACTCAGGGCTTCTTCCCTGAGGGCTCCTGCTAGAACTTGGAGTGATTCAATTGGGGCCTGGGCACCCATTTTTCCAAGGGGCTCCCAGATTGGCTAGTGACCCCTGCCTTAATCTGTCACTGGCGTGGACTAGCATCTAGGACCCTCCCTCCTCCCCACTCGGGGGCTCTCCTAGCAACACAGGAGAGATCCTGCCCACCTCCACTGCCTAGAACCGCCTCTAATGGCGGGAAACTGGGAGGCTGCTACCTAGGCAGCACAAAAGTGAGGAAAGCAGTATTGGGAGCCCCCCCTCCCGACAACAACTTTGCAAGCCCCTATGATTCCATTACAACACTGCGAAATTTCAGATCTGAAATTGTGACACTGATTATTTTTAAAACCCTCTGACTGTGAAATTGATCAGAAGGGACTATACATTTGGTAGGGCTCTATTTATACTGAATAGGACTTGTAGCATTGATTTATTAAAATAGTGAGAAAAATGCCATTACAGTTAAATGACATGTGAAAATACAATGCTTACCTTTCAAGGCAGCTGGAACAGATTTAGGAGTAGTGAAAATATATTCTTGAGAAAGTGGACCTTCACCAGCTTCATTACAAGCCTGAATACAGAATTTGTAGGATGTTGACTCAATGAGTCTTTGTACTTTGTATGTATGACATGGTCCTCTGTATAAGGATATAAGCCTGAAAGTGGAAACAGTGCTTATGTAAACAGATTAAATAGATTCCAGCATAGTCTATATGATTCCCAAGTTCCTTCATTGTTGTTCACAACAATGATCTCACTTTTCAATAAGCAGTGACTGCTGCTGGTCTTATTTCTTTTCAGAGTGAGGAAGGAGGAGGGCTCTGGATTAGTTTTAGTATGTGGCATTTTCTATTATCATTGCTCCCGTCATCTTCCTCTTTTTCAAAAATGAGTGGGTCGGAATTTTAGCTCCCTGCATCTTAGCAATACTCCGAATTAGCTCTAACAAAGGGGCAGGTCTCTGTGGTTCCCATTGGTCTTATACATTTTTGTGGGGAAGGCATGCTATGGGCCCAAATCTCAGGAGGGATTTGTCAGTTGTAATATATGTTGTTCCATTCTGATGGGTTTTTTTAGACTGGCCACACACTCGTGTCATGATGCTAGGACAGACTGAAAATCAAACAGACAGGCTAGTGAAACCAATCTCGGGGGGTTCTAATACATACCAGTGCTTTTGGCTCAAGAGAGTGAAGAGTTTTGTCACCATGTTCAACTCTCTTCATTTCTGAATTGGGGTGCAGGCAATTATTGAACATGAATTACTTTTGTGGCAATGATAAATTCCCTGCTATGTGGATCTCCATTTCTGTTTCTCCCTGTGTCCACTTGGTAAATCCCTACTTTTGTCCAGTTCTCAAGCTATCATATACTCATACTAGGGTAGTGTATGTGGTGAGGTGACATCATGTATTTTGCTATCTAGGGGAAGGTAGTGCAAGTACAAATTTAACACGTTTAATTCCTTAAGTTCCTCTCTCTGTAAAAAAAAAAAAAGCAACAAGGTGAAAATTCCCCTGCCCCGGCCATGCCCAAGAGGCACATTAAGTTTAAGTAATTTGATCAGACTTAATACAAATACTTAACAAAACAACAGAAAAACAGAAGAGCATGGTGGAACAAGCCATCTCATCTCCACATCAAGGTCTTCATGTTGAACCTTCACTATGAAAACTGCCTTACACCTTCTAATGCTGAACATCAGAGTTTCCCCTTTTGTTCCTAAGACAGAAAACTTCTTAAATTCATTTTAAATTAAACCAAAGATATAGTCTCTTCTTCCATTATGCCTTTCTAATTTTTTCTCATCCATCAAACACCACCATGTGTAATACAGAGCACACAGAAAAGGGAGTAATATTAGTGCTAACCTTCCATTCTTATCTTCCATTTGAAGGTGGTACTGAATGGAGTCAGATAATGCTTTTGAAGTTCCCTCTCCCCATTTCAGCTTAAGAGTCTGAGAACTGTATGCAACACATTCCAGGCGAGGTGGATCAGGAGGGAGTGGCTTTGTTTTCATTTTTATTGTGTGGCTGAAAGGACCTGCTCCAAGACTATTTAGGGCTTGAATTCGTATTCTAATAATTAAAAAGAAAAAAATATCCATGTAAACATGAAAATAGATTTAAAAAAAGAGAAACTGATTTATTCCAGCACTCATATTTGAGAGCATTATAGCAGAGAACAGTAAGGATATTCAATAGATACTACTTTTACGATATACATGTCCCTTACCACTATGAGCTGTTGGATTTAATAATAAATATTAACAAATGTGCATTCATCTTAGAATATGGATGTAAGGGTTGTCAGATAAAAGTTCTAACCTTTGGGTCCTGGGTAGGGATGTGAATGGTTAACCAGTTACCCGGTAAGCATCACCCTTAATTGGTACCTGGGAGCATCCCCCACACTTCCCTGGGCTGGAGCACCTCTCCCCACCCTGCTGCAGGCAGGGGCTTCTCTAGCTTAGTTGGGCACTGGGGGGGGCTCCCCTCTTTAACTGGCTAACCCGTTCAACATAGTGTTAAACTGGTTAACCAATTGAACAGGATTTTACATCCCTAGTCCTGGGACAGCAGGTGATCCTAATTCAGCACAAGAACTGATATTTATAGAAAACCATGATCTTCTGATTCCCTTTCAATTACTGCATATTGTCATTATACCTGATAAATGAAGTAACAAGCAACAAAATGTTCAGTTTTCTCTGATAATAAACATCCATGTTAGTGCCAGCCTTAAAAGAGTTGGGGTGGCTAGAGAGAAGTTCTGAGAGCCTACTAGAACTGAACTAATTTATTAAGAATGGAAGGGATATCTGGGCTGACACTAGTTTTTTTCTCTTGCAGGGAGCTTATAGTGGTGCTGATATCACTGGAAGCGGCACAGTTGGTCACTCCCAATAATGAATTATGAAGGGGGCCACAAGAAAAAAATGGAAGAAAACAATCCATCAAAGGATTAGCAGCTGTGAACTTTGCAGGTCATTATGATTGTGGCAGGAACCAAAAATAATCTGTGATTTTCAGGAAGTCAGTGTTCCAAACTTTCCATCTCAGGAGCAGGTTTACAGTTTGAAGGTCTGTGACTGAACAAAGATTAGAAACCTTTTTTTACAAAACAAAAGCAGAAAATAGTCCTGAGGTTTAAAGAACATAGAAATCAGGATATAGCTGCAGGCTTTATGGAATTCAAAGGCAGTTTTGATTAGCCAACACTTCATGATTCTAAGCCATCTCATTTTCCATTAAATTATCATACATTAACATCTGTCTTGTTTTGAAAAAAAGTTAATGATTGAGCAATTGTGAAAAATAATCCAAGCTCTAAAATTCAAAGGTCATAATTTCAAAATATTGGAGTCTGCATGCATGTATATAATTCTTTCGCTCTCTAAATTTGAGTATGTTAATTTGTTAGCACATTGTTGTACTGACAACCACATTTCAGTTTTGTTTATTTTCACGTGGACCTGGCAGTTTATCAAATCTGTGATACAAAAGTACTTTGTATCTCTGCATGCAAATATATGTCTGCAGTGTAAATTTCCAGTTCTTCAGTAATTTTTTTTTTTTTTTTTTTTTTACAATTTCTCACAATTTGGCACACTGTGGTTCTTTCAGTTACTAAGATAGTAGTTTTAAAAGTAATAACACAAAAGGATTTTATTTCTATAAAAAATATTAAGGGTTACCCAGGCAGTCTATAATATTTAACATCACACACATGGGTTGAAACCCTGGCTCCAATGCAAGCTTTGCCATTGCCTTCAATGGAATCAAGATTTCACCCAGTATATTTTAATGCACAAGAATTGTATTTGTAATGAGCACAGAATGATCCTAGTTCAACACAGAATGATGTTCTACTGTAAAAATGGCTGAAGTGGAATAGTGGAATTTGTGTTCCTCTTTTAATAACTTCCATACTAAATTTAACTGATTTACAAGAAAAGGGATGGTTTCTGTAATCATTTTTTCAGACACCACCTAGGATCTCAAAGTTATGCTCTTTGTGCCTAGATGTATCACTACCAGTAGTAAAGGTTCTGCAGAAATTGAATCACACTCTGTAACAACCAGGCACTGGGTCAGACATGGAAAGTAATTACAAATGGACACAGAGGATAAAATAATGTACAGTCCTATCATGGACAGACCTTATTTAATTTGACATACACCTTAGGCATCTGTCTCTTTTTTCAATACATCAGCTACACCTGTATAGATTGTTTCCTGACAACCGGGTCTCACTGAATTTAAATCAGAGCTTTGTTAACCAATTTGAAGTTGATTCATGAATGGAATTAGGTTCTTGTTTCCAAGAACTGTATTGATTCTGCCATGCAAACAGGAGCAGAAACTTGGGGGAGACAACTGAATGCCCACAGTGACCAGATCTGTTGAGTTCATTACACAGTCTGTTTTCTGACCAGACATACACACTAATACTTTGATAGTGTTGTAGTGATTAGAAGCAATGTGGGAACAAAGACAATAGATTATTTTCTTTGTATGTAAAATGCTAAGAAAGCCACACCACTTTGCACAGCGTACCTGTATGTTGTGTCTGGCTGCAAATTGTCTATGAAATAGCTTGAAACCTTCCCAACAGTTACAGGCTGCTTTTCTCCATAGTCTATGCTATAGCCAAGGATTTCAGAACCATGGTCACAGGGCTTTTCCCAGCTTATGGCAAGGCATGTAGAAGGTGAATAGTGTGGACTCTCTACTTCATCTTCATTTCTTCCCTGAAGACAGGTCACAACTGCAGGTACAGAGGCTGGCGTCATACATACAACTACTTCACTGAAAGGTCCTGCGCCTGCAACGTTCACGGCCTGCAAATGCAAAGTAACATAAGAACTGCCATACTGGGTCAGACCAATGGTCCATTAACTCAGTATCTTGTCTTCCACAGCAGCCAGTGCCGGGTGCTTCAGAAGGAATGAACAGAATGGGCAATCATCAAATGATCCATCTCTAGCTTCTGGCAATCAGATGCTAGGGACACTCAGAGCATAGAGATGCTAATAGCCATTGATGGATCTATCCTCTACAAACTTATCTATTTCTCTTTTAAACCCAGTTATAGTTTTGATTTGCACAATGACCCCAGACAGTGAGTTCCACAGGTTAACGGTATTGTGTGAAGGACTTCCTTATGTTTGTTTTAAACTGTCTGCTTATTAATTTTACTGGGTGACCCCTGGCTTCTTGTGATGGAGTAACTAATACCTCCGTATTCACTTTTTTCACACCACTCACAAGTTAATCGATCTTTATCATATCCCTCTTAGCCATCTCTTTTCCAATCTGACAAATCCTAGTCTTGTTAATGTCTCCTCCTAGTCTCTACCCTTAATCATTTTTGTTGCCCTTCGCTGCACCTTTTTGAATTCTAATATATCTTTTTTGAGGTGGGACAACCAGAACTACAAACAGTATCCAAGGTGTGGGCTCTATAGATTCATATAGTGGCATTATGATATTTTTTGTCTTATCCATCCCCTGGTACTCACAGCTATGTCACTTGGGAGCCTCTAAGGTGTGTGTCTGCGTGGCTGTGCACAAAAAATTCTAAGCCTGCTCACCTCCTTCACACAGCCACGCAGCAGTACTCACCTTCCTGCTGGATTTGGAAGGTGAGTGGCGTAGCTGCTCCCATGGCTGGGGCTGCGTAGCGGGCGGGGCCAAGGGCCGCTAGTCTGGCGGATAAGGCTGTGCTGGAGGTTGGCTTTTCTGGCTGCTGCTGGGTTTGGGACTGTGGGCAGGCGAGAGGGTGTCTGCTGCTGGGGTCTGGGGTTGTGGGTGGGCGGGCGGGGTGTCTGCCACTGGGATTTGCAGCCACATAGCAGGTGGGTTGCTGCCACAAGGGTTTGCAGCCATGTGGATGGCAGGGGGCTGTCATTGGGGTTTGGGGCAGCGGGAGGGTTGCTCCCCAGGGCTTGAGGCAGTGGTCGCATGGCAGATGGGCAGCTGCTCCAGGGCAGGGCTGTATGGCTCAAACACTGGAGTGGGAGTCAGAAAAGACAGAATCAGATAAAGTGAGAGCAAAATCAGCATTTATTTAGTCCTGAGTGTGACTGATTCTGCTCTCACAGCTGTAAATCAGCAATAGTGATAAACCAGATATGCGAACAAATGTTTACACTTCTTTTTTAAAAAAAAGGACAGATGCACACAAAATGCATTAGAAATGGAATCACTCTGATTTGAACTGTCCTTGAAGACTAAAATGTAGGGTTTTTACAGCTGGTGGTGGTATGCTTAATGTACTTGATATTAGACTTCATTCTTCATTTTAATTGTACTGAAATAAAAGAATCTTTAAAAATTAAAGGAAAAAGATTTGCTGTAGTAGTAATAAGCAGTGGAATATGGAAAATCTAAGCATTCTTCAATATTGTACAAAGCAAAGCCACTGGCCATCTAAAATATACATATATCTGTATTACTCTTAGCTTTGAAAAGAGTGTTGGGGTGAGGGTAAAGGTTGTCTGATTTTGAACCAGAAATGAGAAGCTGCTAGTTGTGCTTCTAATAGTAAAAATAATAGCGCAGGTAGGAGGAATGCTGTTCAACTCTTCCTTGAAACATTATTAATCCGAAATTATTACTTGCTTGGTGCTCTCTGTAAAACTACTGACAGTGAAATTTTTACTACTACATGCAACTAAAACTGTTGCCAAACGCATTCTTCATCTCCTCCTGCTGGTACAAACATTATTTACCAGCTTACCATAAGCTTCTTGTGGTTTTGCCATAAATTACATGTGTCATTAATAGTACCCATTTCTGGTTACTCTTCCCAGTACAGTCCAGAAGACATATTCCACTTCCCTCTATAGCTATAGTAAGTAAAAGAAGTCCTGTATTACATTAATATAATAGAGTCTGCATGTTCCTTTGGAAGACCCAATTAATTAACTGTAAATGCACACCGATAATAAATAGTTCTCCCCAGCTGCTGATTTATCGGTCTAGGATACTGTAGTAGTGTCTTTAACTATATGCTGGAGACATGTGTCTAAATATCAAGCATGAATTGGCCCAGTGATGGCTCAGGTACATGTGAGTCTATTTTCATCAGCGTGTGTGCACAGGGTTCTGAAAAGCTGCAATTTTCAGGCTGCTGCAGCTAGTTGTCTGTCAGCAGGCTTGGCTATGTCTACACTAGCCACTCAACAACAAAGCTTAAGTCCTTCAGAAGTGTTACCCCTCGCCTCCCAAGACAAAAGTTTTGCATTGGCAAGTACCAGTGTGATCAGTATGTGGTGCACAGGGGCCCTCTTCTGACAGTGTGAATGCCGCTCATTCAGGGAGGAAGTATTTTGTCAGCAAAAGAGCTAATAAACAGCAGCTGCACTGCCTGACTTTTAGCAGTATGCATGTGTTGCCCCTGATCCCAGGAAGTAGTGCCTGCCAGGCCCATCAAGGGGCGGGGGCAAGAGGGCAGTTTCCCTGAGACTCAGTGATTCTAAAAGGGCTTGGGGCTCGCTCTGGGTGCTGCTGCCACAGTATGAGCAGTGCTGCAGTGTGCTTATTCTTGGCCTCCTAGGACTTCTATGGAACTGTGGACAGTGCAGATTTAGAGCAGCCTTGAGGCTAAATCTAACATACTAAAAACTTTGCAGTATTTATTTTCCTTTTATTTGACTTCATATTAAATAAACATTTAAAGTCATGCACCCTGTTAAATATCCCTTGTTTTAGTATTCTTTCTTCCATAACATTTTAATATAAATAACTTGGGTGCCACAGTGGCACACATCCAAACAAGTGCACATGACCTCAATACTGGTGCACAAGACAAAACTCACTTTGCTCATGGATGGAAAATCTTAGAGGGAACACTGCTTGGGAGCCACACTTGCAACCACCGTTAGCCAAAAGAGATACATGACTACACATGCCCGGAGCATCACCTCCCCCCACCTACAATATTAAATGTATAAATATAACCAAATACTCTAAAACCTTTCAAATAAAGTGTCAATACAATGACAACTAAATGTAGTTAGTTTATTTATTGCATACATTTCATTGCTTGGCTGTTAGTTTGACATATGGCTCTCCCTCTAAGACATAAGCTCAGTGAAGTTGGGTTCTGTGCCTGAGATGGAAATTCAAAGGGACTCTTGTGTACTGGAGAGGAAGATGATGATTTCACCTGTGGCTTTTAAATCTTTGAAAGTGCAGAGAAGGACACTTTATAGCTGTAAGTTGAGGGGAACATTGAAATAAAACTTTTGGCTAATTTTGAGATTTTTGGACAATGGATTACTATTTTCCAGAAGGTCACATCTGTATTTTGATGGAACTGGCATGACAATTCATGAGAGCACTTCAATTCCACAAACTCTATCAACAGATGTGCATCTCCTAGTTATGAACAGATTTCTTCCATTTCAGCCATCTCAATGAAAAATGAATTATTCACCAGAAGCAAAAGTTTGTCATTATTCTTAAAATTACTGAATCTGGAACCATAACTCTCATTCAGCTCATTCAGCATATTGCAGGTCTGCTTTTGACTTGAGGGGGCAGCATCTACAGCATGTTTGAAAAAAAGACTGACTTCGCTATGTAGTAACTGCAGTTTGACAGAGAATGTTTTGACAGCTGTGTACAGTTTGTACACAGTCTTATTCTTTCTTTGCACCTTCCTTTTTAACTCATTTCAGTGCTGAATGACATCACACAAGAAATGCCATATAGTGCAGCCACTCGCAGTGTGCTAAACCAAATCCCCGTACTGAAGGGGTGGGTAAAAGGTCCTCCGCAGGCCAGATCCGGCCCGCCTAGCGGGTTAATCCAGCCTGTGGAGGCCTGGGGGCGGGGAAGCGTGCAAAGCTTCCTCCTGCCCTGCCAGGAGCACGTGGTACTTTGAAGCACCATGTGCTGATCGCGGGGCAGGAGGAGACATCACGTGTTCCCCCTCCCCTAAGCCCTGATTGGCCTGGGGATGGGAGAGCTGTGTGAAGTTTCCTCCCCCCTCCCTGCAAGGAGTGCGTGGCACTTCAAAGTGCCGCACACTTGTGCAGGGCAAAGGGGCTTCCCCACCCCCAGACCAATCATGATCTGGGGAAGCCCAGAAGCATCCTGGCCCCAACCCTTCCAGTTTAGGACACCCTCTTCCGGGGCGGTCCGGGATCACTTCAAAAATTTTTGAAGTGGCCCCTGGCCAAAAATTATTGCCCACCCCTGCCATACTGGGTGTTGTGTTAAATTCCTCACATAAAAGCTGAAATCGTTGATTGTTCCTAGCCTGGGCCATAACATAATTGATCAATTGAACTACTTCTGTCATCATGTCATTTAGAGAATGAAACTTTTCAAATAATGCTTGCTGATGCACAATGCAATGATACAAAAAATGTCATTCTGAGGTGTTTTCAGTGATTGTTTCAGCAAAGATACAGTCCTGTTTTTCTTACCAAGCACAGTAGGACTGCTGTTGGTTGTTATTGCTGTAATTTTCTCCTGGTTGTATGTTGAACTTTTTCAAGGTATCCAATACAGCAATTTTAATTTCTTCTCCAAGTGTTCCATTTTGCAGGGGAACTATGTCTAATAATTATTTTGTCATGTCAAGATCAGCAGTTGTAGCATTAACTATGGGATGTCACAGATATTCAGGTTTTCATCCATAGCAAGGCTAACTCACTCAGAAGAAGACAACCTTTCCTCGAAGACATTTTCAGTATTTTCTGAGATATCCAATGCCTATCTCAACACACTTGAAATGGATAACTGAAGTTTTTTCACTTTTTTCTCAAGCAATTTTGTGTCAGTGAAGTTTTGAACAGCCTATTAAAATGCAGCATTTTATCATCTTTCCGTCAACATAGGGTTTCATCCATTTCACTATTTCATGTGTGATTTTGTATGATGCAGTTGTGACTTTTTTGCTTGTGTTAACATGAAACATGTTTTGTTGTTTTCCTCTTTGCTGCTTGAGGTTTTCAAGTCTTTCTTTCCTGACTTCAATTCCTAGTGGAAAATTGATGCTGAAGTTTGGAAGAATAGTAGTGCACTTGCATTTTTTGTTGTTGCTTTCGCCATGTGTAGTTTCATGCCCACAACAATGGGTATTAATGTCCAAAAGAGGAATGCATTGATTGGTCAAAGAATTTGAATTGATTTTAGCCGGGGTGCTAGTGTTAGCAGTAACAGAAAGTGGGGAAGAGTGTGGGCTCCTTCCCTCCAGGAGTGCTGTGAATCAGCTGTTTGTGGCGCTTCAGGAGGGAGCCTTGAAGAGCCACAGGCTCATGAGCCACAAACTGAGCATCACTGATCTATCCCTTTCCTAATGGTTTCTTACATTCTGTTGGCCTTTTTTTGACTACCACTGCACATTGAGTGGATATTTTCAGAGAAGAACAAGTTACTCACCCTGTGTAGCAACGGTGGTTCTTCGAGATGTGCCCCGTGGGTGCTCCACTCTAGGTGTCGGGTCCATCGTGGCGCCGCTGGTCGGAAGATTTCAGAGCCATCTTCGGCTGGTCTGTGCATGCCCCCTGCAGCGTGCGGCTTTCGCGCCTTTGATCACGAGCGCAGACTGGCCCCCCCGCCAGTTCCTCTCACCGCTCGATCCCTGAAACGATAAATCAAAGGGAGAGACCCGGAGCGGGGAGGAGGGCGGGTCGTGGAGCACCCACGGGGCACATCTCAAAGAACCACCGTTACTACACAGGGTGAGTAACTTCTTCTTCTTCTTCGAGTGGCCCCATGGGTGCTCCACTCTAGGTGACTGTATAGCAGTAACCGGAACACCAGCGCTCCGGGTCAATTAATTATTGCCTGTAAAAGACAGGACTGCGGAAGCCACCGCGTGGTCCGACGCCCATCGTTGCACTATAGCATAGTGTCTCATAAAAGAAGTACTTGAAGCCCATGTAGCGGCTCTACAAATATCGCTAGGGGAACTCCCCTGGCAAAGGCTGTAGAAGTTGCTACTGCCCTAGTCGAATGTGCCCGTGGATAAGAGGGCAACGGTCTGTTACGAATAGAGTGACGTGGTTATGCAGAGGGAGATAAGCTTAGCTATGCGTTGAGTGGAAAGCACCTGCCCTCTGGATCGCTGCGCTGTTAATACCAAAAGTTTATCTGTTCGGCGCCACTGTCTGGTTCTGTCTGTGTAGAAGGCAAGGGCACGTCTCACATCCAGCGTATGAAGCATAGCCTCCTTATTTGAGGCATGCGGCTTTGGATAAAAAGAAGGAAGTACAATCGGTTCGTTGATGTGAAACGACAAGGAGACCTTGGGAGTGAACGCTGGGTGCAATCGTAGCGTCACTGCTTCTTTTGAAAACAATGTGAATGGGGGAGTCCACATCATCACTCCTAACTCACTGACTCTGCGCACTGACTTAATTGCAAGCAGGAAAACGGTCTTCATAGTTAGCATCTGCAGCGCTACGGATGCCAGTGGTTCAAAGGTGGGAAACATAAGCGTTTTGAGTACTAAGTCCAAATTCCACGACGGTGGAGGAGGTCTCCGAGGTGGACTTATATTATTCAGACCCTTGAGGAATCTCTTGGTGGTTGGGTGTGAAAACAATGAGAAACCCTGTATCGGACAGTGGAAAGCACTGATGGCCGATAGATGAACTCGAAGGGATGCCAAAGAGAGTTTCGAAGTCCGCAAGTGAAGCATGTACTCGAGGACCTTGTGTAATGGAGCAGACAGCGGTCGGACGTTGTTTTGGAGGCACCAAGACGAATATCTGCGCCATTTAGCCAGGTAAGTACATCTTGTTGAATCTTTTCTACTGTGAATCAGAATGGACTTGACCTGCTGTGAGCAAAGGTTCTCATCTCGTTCGAGCCAGTCAGGAGCCACGCTGTCAGATGTAACGTCTCTAGCTTGGGATGTAGAAGAGAACCCCGTTCTTGAGAGAGAAGGTTCTGGTGTAAAGGCAGAGGCCACGGAGGCCGTAGAGACATCCTGTGCAAGAATGGATAACAAGCTTGTCTGGGCCAAGCCGGTGCTATCAGTATCACCGTTGCTGCCTCCGTTCTGATCTTCTCCAGTGTTCTGGGAATGAGAACTATCAGAGGAAACGCGTACAGTAGTGATTTTTTCCAGTTGGTTAGCAGTGCATCGCCGAGGGATCCCTTGCCGATCCCTGCTCTGGAACAGAAAAGGCGACACTTCTTGTTGGAGGCCGTTGCAAACAGATCTACCAGGGGCGTACCCCATCTGCTGAAGACGTCCTGAATCACATCCTGCCTTATCTCCCACTCGTGATCGACGGGAAAGCATCTACTTTGGGAGTCGGCAATGACATCGGCTATGCCAGGTACGTAGGATGCTGCTATGGTGATACTGTTCTTTATTGCACCAGTTCCAGCACCACACCGCTTCTGTGCATAGGGAACGTGTCCTTGCTCTGCCTTGTCTGTTTAGATAATACATCGCCGCCATGTTGTCCGTAAGCACTCTGACTGTCTTGCCTCTCAGGTGAGGGAGGAAGTGCTTGTATGCCAGGAATATGGCACACACCACCAGTCTGTTGATATGTAGACACCTCTCGGCAGGAGACCAGCGACCCTGTATGCGTTCGTCGCCCATGTGCGCACCCCATCTGATGAAGGAGGTGTCCGATGTCAGCTGTACCAACGGAATCAGTCTGTGGAAAGGCATTCCCGTGAAAATGTTTGATGCCTTGGTCCACCAGCGCAGAGACATGTGAACGTGGAGCGGAGGAGAAACTTGCTTGTGAATGTCGTGTCTTCCCGGAACATATACAGTTGACAGCCAGTGTTGCAGGTTTCTGAGGTGGAGGCGTGTGTGGGGAACGACAAACGTGGCTGCGGCCATGTGGCCCAGGAGACGCAGACAGGTATGTACTGAGACTACTGGGCCCTTGCCGAGTAGACTGACCAAGTCCTTTATTGCCTGGAATCTGTCCTTCGGTAGATAGGCTCTTGCCATCCTTGAGTCGAGAACTGCCCCTATGAACTGTATGTTCTGCGTTGGAGTGAGGGTCAATTTCGACTCATTTACAATCAGTCCAAGAGAGTCGAACACTCGTCTGACCGTTGTGACCATGAGGGACGTTTCTTCCTGAGACGTACCCTTTATCAAACAGTCGTCCAGATAAGGGAATATGATGATTTGCAGTCGCCGGAGGTGCGCAGCAACGACGGCGAGGGTCTTTGAAAATACCCGTGGAGCGGAAGCCAGTCCGAATGGGAGGACACGATATTGGAAATGCTCATTCTTTATGACAAAACGCAGGAATCGTCTGTGCGCAGGATGTATTGCTATATGAAAATAAGCGTCCTGTAGGTCGAGGGCCGCAAACCAATCATCGTTGTCCAGAGCTGGGATGATTGTAGTGAGCGTCATCATTTTGAATCGCTGTTTTCGAAGGTAGCGATTCAGCTGGCGCAGATCCAGAATAGGTCTCCAGCCCCCCGTTTTCTTTTGCGTTAGGAAATAACACAAATAGAACCCTTCTCCTCTGAAACCCTCTGGGACCTTCTCTATCGCTCCGATGGATAATAGGCGATAAGCCTCTTGTCGCAGAAGGTCCTCGTGAGATGGGTCCCTGAAAAGGGACGGGGATGGTGGGGTGGTAGGAGGGAGGGATGGTGAGACCGGATCTTATCACCTCCAATACCCATTTGTCTGTTGTTATAGCAACCCACTGATGGTAATAGAGTTGTAGTCTGTGATGAAAAATGGGCTTGGCATCTCTGGCAACAACTGGGGTGTTCAGCACGCCCTCGACATGGAAGTCAAACCTGCTGTTTGGGCGTCCTGGCATTGTTCGCTCTAGCCAGGTGAGGACGTCTGTGCTGTGGCCTCTGCTTAGAATGACCTTTATCATAAGGACGGTTTTGCTGTCTCCGGAATTGATAGTCATAATGTTTTTGGAACAGAAAATATCGTCTGCGGCGGAAAGGTGGGACGTACATTCCGAGAGTACGTAAAGTTGTTCACGAGTCCTTCCCTGTATGGAGTACGTCATCCGTTTTTTCTGCGAAGAGCTTAATCCTATCGAATGGGAGATCCTCCACCTTGAATTGTAGCTCTCTGGGTACTGCGGCCGTTGTTAGGCATGAGGCCCTTCGCATGGATACTGCCGTAGCTACTGTTTGCGCTGCTGTGTCAGCCATGTCACTGGCAATCTGCAGACCTGCTTTGGCACACGCATAACCCTCTTGAATTATCTCACAGAGGAGAACCCTATCGGCCTCAGAGATTCATTGAGCAATTTCTGTCAAGCTTGCAATGTTATCGAAGCTATGATTGGACAAGAACGCCGCATAATTAGCGATACGCAGGAAAAGCGTGGATGAAGAATACACCTTCCGTCCAAAAAGGTCTAGCTTTTTTGCATCCTTGTCAGCTGCTGAATTTCTGACCTGTGGGCTCTTTGCTCTCTGCAAGGCTGCCTCCACCACCAGTGAATTGGGCTGGGGGTGCGTGAACAGGAACTCTGCCCCTTTGGCTGCTATGAAATATCTTTTCATAGAGATATGAAAAGGGGTTAATTTCAAGCAATGAGCGCATTTTTGGGGCACATGGGACTCCCCCAAACAATGGACACAAACTGAGTGACCGTCTGAGGCTGGTATAGCCTCTTTGCACTGGGAACACCGTTTGAATCCTGGTGTCCCAGGCATGATGAAATTGACTAGGCGAACTGCTGCACTGGCAGAAATTGACTAGAACGACATCTTTCTCTCTTTTTTTTTCTTTTTCTTTTTTATTTCAAAACTAACTAACTAATTAACAGGAAACTAACTACTGAACAAAGATTAACTATTTTACAATTCTTTCTGACAGGAGAGAAAGAAGGAGTCTGAGGAGATCGCAAAGCTCCGCCAGCAACTGAGGATGGTTGAGAGGAACTGGCGGGGGGGGGGGGGCGGTCTGCACTCATGATCAAAGGCGCGAAAGCCGCGCGCTGCAGGGGGCATGCGGAGATCGGCCGAAGATGGCTCTGAAATCTTCCGACCAGCGGCGCTGGGATGGACCCGACACCTAGAGTAGAGCACCCACGGGGCCACTCGAAGAAGAACTATCCACGATGACTACAAGATCTCACTCTTGAGTGGTAAGAGCTAAATTAGACTCCATCATATTGTATGTATAGTTGGAATTACGTTTTCCAATGTGCATTACTTTGGATTTATCATCATAGAATTTCATCTGTCATTTTGTTGCTCAGTCCCCTGGTTTTTCGAGATCACTTTGTAATTCTTTACAGTCTGATTTGAATTCAATTATCTTGAGTAATTTTGTATCATCTGCAAAATTTTCCACTTCACTTCCACTTGTTTTCCCAGATAATTTATGAATATGTTGACCAGCACTGGTCTCATTACAGATTCTTGAGAGATGCCACTATTTATCCCTCTCCATTTTGAAAATTGACTATTTGCTCCTACCCATTGTTTCACGTCTTTTAACTGGTTACTTACCCATCCGAGTACCATCTCTCTTATCCCATAATTGTTACTTCGCTCAAGAAGCTTTTGTGAGGAGCCTTGTCAAAGACTTTTTAAAAACCCAAGGAAGCTATATTCACTGGATCACCTTTGTCCGTGTTTGTTGATCCCCCCTTAAAACTTCTAATAGGTTGGTGAGGAATGATTTCTTTTTACAAATGGCATCTGCCTCTGTGTCTAATAATTCTGTTCTTCACGAAAGTTTCAACCAATTTTCTGGTACTGAAGTTAAGACTTACTAGCCTATAATGGCCAGGATTGCCTCTTGAGCCTTTTTAAAAAAAATGATGTCACATTCGTTATCTTCCAGTCATCTGGTACAATAGCTGACTTAAATGATACATTTCACACCAATCAGTTCTGCAATTTCATATTTGAGTTCCTTCAGAATGCTTGGGTGAATCCCATTGAGTCCTGGTGGCATATTATTCTTTAATTTATCAATTTGTTCCAAAATCTCCTCTATTGACACCTCAATCTGGAATAGTTTCTCAGATTTGTTACCTAAAAACAATGGCTCAGGTGTGGGAATAAATCTCACATCCTTTGCAGTGAAGACCAATGGAAAGAATGAATTTCACTTCTCCGCAATGGCATGATCTTCCTTGAGTGCTTCATTAGCATGTCAACTATTCAGTGGCCTCACTGATTGTTTGGAAGGCTTCCTGCTTCTGATGTACTTTGCCGTTAGTTTTTGAGTTGTTGACTAGTTGCTCTTCAAATTCTTTTCTGGCCTGCTTTACACTTGACTTGCCAAAGTTCCTATTTTCCTTAGTAGGATTTAACTTCCAATTTTTAAAGGATGCCTTTTTGCCTCTAACCACTTCTTTCACTATTTTGTTTAGTCACAGTGGTACGTTTTGGTCCTTTGTGTTCTTTAATTTGTATTATGCATTTAATTAGAGCCTCTATTATGGTATTTTTAAAAAGTTCCCATGCAGCTTGTAGGCATTTCAATGTTGTAACTGCACTTTTTAATTTCTGTTTAACTAGTTTCTTCTTTTTTCTACAGTTGCCCTTTCTGAAGTTAAATGCTACTCTGGTGGGTTTCTTTAGTACCACATCCCACTGAAGGCTGTTAAATTTAATTATATTATGGTCACTACTATCAAGAAGTTCAGCTATATATTTTTCTCTTGGACCTGATCCTATGCTCCACTTAGGACTAAATCAAGAATTGCCTCTCCAGTGTATTCCCAGAGTAATTAGCAGTCATTTATGGTGTCAAGAAACTTTACCTATGCATCCCATCCTGAGAATACATGTACTGAGTCCATATAGGGATAGCTGAAATCTCTCATTATTATTTAGTTTTCTGTTTTTATTGCTTCTCTAATCTACCATAGCATTTCACAATCATCACCACCATCCTAGTCACGAGGTTGCTGGTAGATCCCTACTGCTATAGTCTTATGAGTCAAGCATGGAATTTCTATCCATAGAGATTCTATGGTACAGTTTGATTTTAAGATTTTCACTGTTGACTGTATTCTTTCATATATAGTGCCACTCTCTCATCAGCACGACTGACCTATTCTATCATTCCTATGCATTTCATCCTCTGATATTACTGTGTCCCATTGCTCATCATCTTTCTACCAAATTTCTGTGAGGTCTATTATATCAATATCCTTATTTAATATGAGGCACTAAAGTTTACCCATCTTAGTATTTATATTTCTAACAAGCACTTTCCTCCCCCAAAAAGGTACCCTCGGTGTGAGAAGATACCATGACATCATTTGGAGAGAGGGTCCCAATTATGGGACCATATCTCTCTGCTCCACTTTGCTGTTCTCCTTTCCTGAGAAAGTAAAACAAATATTTACACAGATCTGTGAATAGCAGGATACCAACAGTAAATGTTCCTCTTTACCTGAACCCTGCAGTAATATATAGTCGCAGGCAAAAGTCCTTTCACTTCATAATTGAGTCCAGATCCACAGTAACAGATCTGCATACATCCTTCCACACTGCCCCACTCCAAACGGTATTCTGTGATGTCGGCTCCATTACTTACTGGGACCTTTAAAGTTAACAGAAATAATTAGGACTTAAATTCACTGCCTAAAAATTAGACTATACTTAGCAAATCTTGACTACTTTTTTATAAAACAGTTAAGACAATGAATGTAGCATTTTAAGCCATAAAAGTGGGCAAGAAAGCTGTAGAACAGGGGTGGGCAAAAGGGCCTCTGCAGGCTGGATCTGGCCCATGGAGGCCCTGCCGCTCCCCTGTCCCCAGGCCAATTAGGACCTGGGAGTGGGGGGAAGACATGAAGTTTCCTCCTCCCTGCCAGGAGCGCGCCCCAATCAGAGCCGGGGGGGGGGCACACACAAAGTTTCCTCTGCCCTGCCCCCACCCTGCAAGCAGGGCTGGCCTTAGGCCAATTCACCCGATTCCCTGGTGTGGGGCCCCGCGCCCAGGTGAGCGATGCATGCGCAGTGTGCTGGGAGCACAACGCTTGCACGGGCCCCCCCTGGGTGCACGGCGCATGCCTCGTGACGTCCCAGGCGCACGGCGCATGCATGGGCCCCTCCTCCCCCCAGGCACACGCATCGTGACATCCGGGACGCACGGCACGTGTCATGACGTCCGGGTGCGCGATGCATGCGCCGTACCCTGGGAGCACAACGCATGCGCGGGGCCCCCCTGCCCTGGGCGCACGCGTCGTGACATCTGGGACGCACAGTGCATGCGTCGTGACGTCCTGGGCGCACGGTGCATGCACCGTACCCGGGAGCACAACGCATGCGCGGGGCCCCCCCAGGTGCACGGCGCATGTGTCGTGACGTCTGGCGCATGCGTCATGACGTCCGGGCGCGCGACACATGTGCCGTGCCGCCCGGGGGCCCTGCACATGTGCAGCCCCACCCCCGGAATCGGGCCCCGCGCTCTCTAGAGCCGGCCCTGCCTGCAAGGAGCACATGGCACTTAGAAGCGCCATGCACTCCTGGCAGGGTGGGAGGAAGCTTCACATGCTTCCCTGCCCCCAGGCTAATCAGGGTCTGGAGGGCAGGGGGAGTGCACAAAGTTTCCTCTGCCCTACCATCACCCTGAAGGAGAGCACAACACTCAGAAGTGCCACACGCTCCTGGCAGGGTGGGAGGAGACTTTGTGCGCTCCCCCGCCCCCAAACCCTGATTGGCCTGGGGGCAGAAGGGGGAGCATGCGAAGTCTCCTCCCACTGCCAGGGGCATGGGTGCCTAGGGGGAACTTCTGGGGGGTAGCAAAGGTGCTCCTCCAGCCCCAGACCAATCATGGTCTGTGAGCGGGGAAGCAGGGAAGTATCCTGGCCCCAACCCTTCTGGGGCAGCACAAGGCCACTTCAAAAATTTCTGAAATGGCCCCCAGCAAAAAATTATTGCCCACCCTTGCTGTAGAAACAACATTTCCATAGGAAAGTCACCTTATGGTAGCCTCAGCAATCTCCAGTTTATTATAGTACAAGCAAAACACTCCGGCTACATCTACACTGCAGCTCTTTTCTGGGATACCAATTTCGGAAAAGCAGACGTGTTCTTTCGCCATCCCTGTAAACCTCGCTGTACGAGGAAGAAGGGATGTGCAGAAAGAGGAAAAGCCTCTTTCAAAATAAAAGCGGAAAAAGATACGCAAAATGTGGTTCCGATCTTTCTTTGTAGTGTAGACACAGCCTCCATTATTTTATTAGTCTTGAGCACATTAATATACTAATGGTTAATGTTCACAGTGGCAGAGTATTTTATGTAGAGCAGTAACTGCTTTTTCAATTGATTTAATACTGAAGTACACTAAGTGTCATCATAAAATATGTTAAATGCGGATATACTTCTAAGCGATTTCTCTTAAAAGGATTAGATTACAAATTAAGAAATAAAAATTAATCTCTTATTTTACGGAGGACATGAATGTACTATGCTGCCTCTTCCTTGCATTTACCAGTCCAATATACTGCTTCTCACTGACAATATGCTATAATGAATCATGCTCAGGGATAGCTTTTTTAAAAAGCTATCATTAGTTTAAGAAGTGGACTATATGAAAAAGGAATGCAATTGAACATAAACAACATTTGAGAGGATAGTGTTTGATATCTATAGTTCTGATGGGTAGAAATCTCACTTCTATAATTTACAATAAATTGTGACCCATTCTAGACTATTCACAGATTACATAAAAAAATGTTAACACACATTTAGATTGCAAAGCCAGACGCTAGAAAATTAGGATGCACCAGAAGCTAGGTTGGCTATTGGGGCAAAGCTCTGTCTGTGCCCTGTGGGTTTCACACTACTGGAAGATAATATTGGCCTGTGTTGGTGCGGGGGAGATTTGGGGTAACCCAGGCCCACCCACTATTCCGGGATCCAGCCCAGGGACCCTAAGGCAAGAGCAACAGACTGGGTTCTTTTTACTTCTAATTTGGCAGCTTTTTTCCCTGGGCTACTTCCCCAAACCACCCTCCCAAGTGCCTCCTCCTGGTACTTGCTAGCCAGTCCTCAGCACACACACGTGCACACACAGTTTCTTCTGGTACTGCACTTCTCTTTCTGGTCTATCATTCCTTGCCTTCCCCCTCTCCTTACCTGGGGGGAAACCTTTTAAAGCAGCCCCACTGGCTTTAATTGGCTGCAGGTGTTTAATGACTTGCCTGAGGGAGCAAGCTAATTAACTAGCCCCGGGTGTCTGCCTGCCTTCATTTCGTGGCTGCAGTCTCTAGGGGCATGTCTACACTTATTTCGAAATACAGTAATTCCTTATTTAACACTACAGATATGTTTCAGAAAATGTTTGTATTAAGTGAAAACATGTTATGTGGGGTCAATTTTCCCACTGAAAATAATGGAAAAGGTGGGGGTTGCGTTTCAAGCGGTGATGTCTGTTGGGACCGGGACATAAGGTTGGGGGAGAAAGGGGACAGGCTTACAGCAGGGAGGGGAGGTGTTTGGCTCTGGGGAAAGAAAGGGGAGGAGAGGGGTGGGGGATTGGGTTGGGAGTATGCTCCTGTGATGGGTCTGCCGGGACCCGCACTGCGTCTGGCGAGGGGGGGGTCACCGGGGAACGGCGTGGCAAGCGACGAACCCTCCGCCGCTTTGCAGGGAGGTGGGGGAAGCCCCGCGCAGCCGGCGGCAACGGGTCGGCTGCGGAAATTGTGTTATTCCGGGGACGGTCGTGTAATTCAAAAAATGTTCCCTAAAAAAATAATCATGCTATCGTGAAAACGTGTTAAGGGGGCACGTGTTAAATGATGAATTACTGTAACAAGGTGAGCCTCCATACTACCAAGCCTGTTATTTCAAAATAAAGTGCTTGTTATTTCGAAATAACAACTCCTGCTTGTGAAGAGGAATAGTGCTATTTCGAAATTATTATTTTGGGAGTTATTTCGAAATAACTCCCTAGTGTAGACATGCCTAGGAGTTTACTCTGGGAAGAGAAAGCCAGTTATCCAGCACCATGTATACCTGCCTTCTGCCAGAGTGTTGTAGGCTGCTGGTTTGGGTCTGTCACACTATGTAAACTATAATTCTGCTTCCTTGTGTATATGAAAGATTATACAGTAATTAAATATTACTATATACAGTAACTCCTCACTTAAAGTCATCCTGGTTAACGTTTCATTATTAGATTGCTGGATCTATTAGAGAACACACTCATTTAAGGTCATACAATGTTGATCTATTAGAGAACATACACGTTTAAGGCTGTGTGGTCAACCCTTCTCCCTGCCCAGCATTCCAGCAACGAAGCAGAATGGAAGCGCAGGGACTTCTGACCTGGCTGTGCCTTAACCAAGCTTCATAATTATCACTGGTGAGTACAATATTAAATTGTTTACAATTATTTAAAACATATACAGCTTATGCATATAATGTCTTTTGTTTGGCAATTTCCCTGGAAACTACCCCCTCCCCAACTACATTATAGGGAAATCAGATTTGTTCAACAAAAATGTTTAAAGTAGCATTTTTTAGGAACATAATAATAATGTTAAGCAAGGAGTTACTATTTTACTGTCTCTTTATTTTACCCCAGCCTCCCTGAGGGCACGGAAAGGACAGTCAAAGAATGAGGCAGCTATCCAAATATTTTTATTCTCATTTTATAGTTAGCGGGTCTATGCCTTACTTACTGAACTTTGTCCAAAGCCTATGACTAACACAGAATTTTTCTCCTCGTGATATTTTTGATCATGATACAGGTTGAGCCTACCTGGTCTGGCACCTTTGGGACCTGATTGGTCCCAAAACGAGAGAGTTTGCTGGACCAGGGAGGTTCAATTCGGACCCTCTACTGCTGACCTCTAGGTCTCTCTGGGGGCTGCCAGCCTCCCAGCCAGGCTCCTCTCAAGGCTGCTGCCCCTGCTACCTGGCTTTACTGCTGCCCCTGGCTTGGCTCCCCCCTAGCTACTAGGCCAGCTCTGCTCCCGGTTTCCGGTGGAGCTCTGGGCTGCTGACCCCTCTGGCCACAGGACTAGCTCTGGATGGGGCTCTGAGTTGCTCTGCTCCTGGCCCCTGGCTGCTGGACTGGCACTGCAGGACTCTGGCCTCCTCCCGGTTGGGGGACCGGCTCTACAATGCTGACAATATTAAGCAAATATTTTAAAAAGTTGATTCCTTCCCACCCCGCAGGGACAATCTTTTTCAAATGTAGTCTTAATGAGATTTATTTTGCTTACTAAAAATCACATACTTGAAAACTGGGGGCTTAATATATAGATAATTTGTTACATTATTATTGATATGTATATATCAGCTTAGAAAAATTGTGAGTGTAAAATAATCATTTGTATTATGTGGTATTCTGGGTTTTCTGCAAAGGAAGATAAACAAATGGTCTTAAAACATTAAAAATAATCTGCATTAAATTCTTACAGTTTAGCACTAGTGGAAAACCCATAATAAAATCAAAGGAACAAGAGGACATTGTGTATCAAAGTCTGAATATGCATAGATCATTTAGCTACAAATCTTGTATAAAGGAAATGCAGATGATGCTTTGAGGACTTTTATATATTATGTTTAAATTTAAATGTAAAGATGACACAATCACGCAGCTTGTTTCTTTTTTTTAACATCTTAGCTATTGTTTAGGCTTTTTAAAACTGACTGAAGAATGTAAAAGGTATAAACCATAAGACATAAAATAAGCCTGAAATACACAGAACAACAAAATATTCCTACCTCCCAATACACCTGAGCACATGTTGCCGATCTACATGTCACTTGAGGGGGTTTGCATTGATCTGGTGGTCCTGGGGCGGTGGTAATTTCACATTTTTCTGAATAGGGTCCAAACTATTAAAAACAGATTGACATAATTACTATCATGTTTTTAAATAGAAGTTTTGCCCACAGTGGCTGTATATTCTATTAGAATTTGACATTCAGCACCAAATATTGTCCTATTGAGATGACTTGTCATGACTTCAGAGTTCATTACAATGTCTGAGCATTCTTTAGAACTACCATAATATTTTCCTCTATTGGAGATGTAGTGAAAATAAACATGGCAATTTGCAGTCTGTAACTTAGAAGAGAACGACAAGGAGTCCTGTGGCAGCTTATAGACTAACAGATGTATTGGAGCATGAGCTTTCGTGGGCAAAGACCCACTTCGTCAGATGCATGTAGTGGAAATTTCCAGAGGCAGGTATAAATATGTAGGCCAGAATAAGGCTAGAGATAACTAGGTTAATTCGGTCAGGGAGGGTGAGGCCCACTTCTAGCAGCTGATGTGGAGGCGTGAACACCAAGAGAGGAGAAACTGCTTTTGTGACAAGCATGGTAAAGGTTTTTGTGAGATGGATTTCTGTACAGCATTAAATGAACTGAGGTGCCCACTCATTTTACTTTAAAATTAGGACACTGGCTATTTAATAAAATATTTTAAAGTAATGGTTGATTTTAAAACAGTTAATGCAAGGTTAAAGTCCAAAATATAAGGAGCCAGAGAATATGTTTTTACACTTTGTGACGTACATACTGAGATAAAAAGCATGGAAAATATGTAAGAAAATTCTAGTTGTTGTTCTCTAGAAAGCCTCAGGCTGTGGAATGCACACTCAATAATCAATGTGCAAAATGATAGCATATAAAATCATTTACTTACCACAGGGACATTATGATAATTTATTAAAGTATATATAGTGCTTTGAATAACTGACATCACTTAGATTTAAGTAGTAACTTGATGTTTTCTCTTTCCTTCATCCAAACAACCAAGACTTACTCAAATTGGTCTTTAACTGCTGTTTATCACAGTGCTCCAGTAAATCATCTCAACCAATAAAATATACATTAAGAATGTGCATGACAAAACGTCTTAACATTAAAAATGCTGAAAACAGCAACATGTACAAACATGATTGCACTCTGATTTTTGCCTGTCTCCTTACCCCAGCTTTGTTAGCTGCTCGCAGCCTAAAGCTGTATGTCTTTCCAGGGAGAAGGTTGCTTACAGTACATTCAACATCAGAGCCTTGGTAAACCTCTCTGTGTTCATCTGTTTCTACAGAAGACATTTCCAGACCATAACAGGTAATAGGAGATCCACCATCCGCCTGAGGTGGTCCTAAAATAGGAAAAAAGTTTCGTATGGTTTTAAAAACAAACACACTAGCACATTTTGATCAAGAAGCAATGAGTTTACATTGCTGTATAGAAGGTTTAGGTTGGACATTAGGAAAAACTTTCTGTGAGGGCGGGTCAATTGCCTAGGGAGGTTGTAGAATCTCCATCACTGGAGATTAAGAGCAAGTTAGACAAATATTTGTCAGGAATGATCCAGATGGTGCTTGGTCCTGCCATGAGAGCTGGGGACTGGACTCGATGACCTCTCCAGGTCCCTTCCAGTTTTACTGTTCTATGATTCTGTGATCTCTCAAGCTATATTTATTCTTTAGACTTCTGGAAGTCCTTAGCATAGATGCAGATATGCTGGTAAAGCTGTCCTTTTACCTTTATAGCTTGTTTTATTTGTGGGAGGTGGTGTTACTATATTAGTATAAAGCACATCTTCGTTGATATTGCTCTATCTACACTTGGAGATCTTTGCTGAGATATTATTCTGCTGATATACCAAGCATAAGCATAACACACTGGTAAAGCACTCCTAGTGTAGGCTTGGCCTTAGATGATAGTCACAATAACAATTACCCCATCTCAGCTGAATTTCTTTTGCTCTTGGTCTGCCCTGTAATCTGGGAGTTTGGCCTGGACCAGGAAGCACTGCTGGTGTCTGCACCAGTAAAGAATCAGATGCCTGTAAAGGAAAAGTATACAAAAGCCTTAATGTAACTGAATGCATTTTGACCTTAACTCAAAGAAAGTTTGAATTGCAAATATATATATGTCATAAAATCAGTGAGGTAAAAATATTGATAAGTATTTCCATGTAGATCCCATTTTAGGAGAAGATCTATAAAAAAAGAGGTCAGTAACCAGGGACAATGGTAAAAATACGATCTGTGCATTGCTATGTTGATTCAGGATGTATTTTTTTACTGATACAGTTATACTGGTACAAGTCTAGTGTTACAATAGTTATATCAGTATAAAGGTGCCTGGGATAAGTATAGCTTATTTCTCATCCCATATACTCAGGCAAGGGCAGGCTAGAAGATCAGCAATTGTGCAGATCTGCCAACACATACTGTTGCACAGGAATCAGAGATGACTCCTGAGCACTACACTGTGGCCTGAAGAAATATTAATTTCCTGCCTCACCTCCACATGTACTCAGCCCACCTATTTAGATTGGGTGCTAGAATGATGATTTGGCTCTATGAGACACGGATATTCACCTTCCTATGCTAAGAAACAAATACTGCTTTAAGAAAGTTTTTTTTATTTCCAATAAATCATCAGAAAAGTAGGGCAATTATATGGTCATGTGTTCTGAAAATGAGAATAATAGCTGGAATAAGTAAAACATTTGTTGGCAGATAAATATTCACATTTTATTTCTCTAAGAAATGGGAGCAGAAACTCTAAATTTTTGGCAAAATTTTCTGAAATTTTCTTGAGCCCCTAATTATAGATACTGTATTACATGTTGGCAGTATGATTATCTACAATGTTCAATGTTCCTAGCTTAATCAGATTTTCTTAAAGCTAAAAGAGTTTTTCCACAAGTGTGACATTTGTATATATAAAATATCAGACAATATTACCGCACTCTGCCCTTCTTCCCCAGTACAGTACACACGTAAGCGATAAGAGCAGCCTGGATTTAGTCGATCACATAAATATTCCCTAGCAGCTCCACTGTATGTTACGTCCCAGTTGTTTCCTGAAAGATTAAGAATTAGTGTGCAATGAACCAAGGTGCAATTTTCAGCATTTCAAGTATTAGCCATAGCAGGTATCCTAACTTTATTAAACAATCGTGTGTGTCATTTGTCAGACACATTCAAAGCTTACTTTGAATTTCCTGGAAATTATCTAATTATCTCATGACGACAGTCTCCTAGACAAATCTGTGTAAATTTGCTGGAGTGAAATATCTCCCTTATCTGACATACTCATTAACTAAAACGTACAATCTGTATTTAATAAAGCAGTTTAAATGTGCTTACAGGTCCAGTAATAACATTATAAGTGAATAGATGGAAGAAAAATAATAGTCATAAGAGCCCATGGAAAAGATACTTTAATTAAATCATGTGTGTTCATTTTACAAAGCAGGACTGATACTCTTCCTAAAATTGAAGTCTGATAAAGCTAGCCTGGTGCCTGAGCAGTAGGAAGGGACTTACAGTACTCAAGATAAAAGGAAGTTACCTATCCTTTGTAACAGGAGTTGAGATTTTTAATGAATCTGTAAACTCAGGAGTGTACTCTATGACTGGAGAATTGCTAATATAGTTCCTAGTTTTAAGAAGGGGGGGGGGTGATCTGGAAATTGTATGCAAGGTCTTGGAACAAATTTTGAAAGACAAAGTAGATAAGGACATTAGAGATAAATGGTAATTGGGACAAAATGTAACATGCTTTTACAAAAAGTCAATTGTGCCAGACCAATCTAATCTCCTTCTTTGAGAATATAACTTATTTTTTAGACAAAGGAAATAGAGTAGATCTAATCTACCTGGATTTCAGCACTGCATATGATAAATTTCCACACAGAAAATTATTAGTTACATTGGAGAAGATAGGGATTAATGAGACTTGAAAGGTGAATAAGGAACTCATTAGAGATGAGACTACAACAGGCCATGCTGAAAGGTCAGGCTGGAGATAGGTTACTAATGGAGTTTGTCAGGGATTGGTCCTGGGATCAATCTTATTTAATATTTTTATTATGAAATTTAGCACAGAAAGTGGGAGTGTGGTAATAAAATTTGTGGATTACACAAAGTTGGGAGGACTTGCCAATTCAGAGGAGAATCAGAATATAGGAAGGTTACTCACCTGGTGCAGTAACTGAGGTTCTTCAAGATGGTCCCTGTGGGTGCTCCTCCTTAGGTGTCTGAGTGCCACTGTGCTTCTAAATCAAAGATTTTAGATAGCATTGCCCACGGTTGGCATGTGCAGCCAACCGTCCCTTCAGTTCCTTCTCTGCCCTAGACATGGAAGATTCCAAAGCAGAGGAGAGGATGGGTGGGTGGTGGAGCACTCACAAGGACAACCATCTCTAAAAACCTCAGTTACTGCACCAGGTGAGTAACCTTCCCTTCTTCGAGGAATCTCGCTGTGGGTGCTCCACATTAGGTGATTACGGAGCAGTAGTTGTACTTGGTGGAGGGAGCTCCAGGAGACCTGAATTGGTTATAGGGAGTACTGTTCGGCTGAATTGAGTATCGGAAGTGGAGTAGGTCTGGATGGCATAGTGGTTGGTAAATGTATGTGCCAAAGCCCAGGTGACAGCTCTGCAGATTTCCTCTATTGGTACACCCTGAAAGAAGGCCGTGGATGCCATTGCTCTTGTACAATGAGCCCAAATGGTCAATGAGGGCTCCTGCTGGAATATGCTGTATGCAAGATGTATGCATCCTGAGATCCATCTGGATAGTCTACATGTTTTGAACTAGGTAGACCCTGAGACCTCGCTGTGGTTGAAATGAAGAGCCTTGGAGATTGTGGAAGGGTTTTGTGTTTTGTAGGTAAAAGGCAATTGCCCTGTGGATCTCTAAGGTATGCAAGGCTGCTTCAATGCTGTCCTTATGAGGTTTAGGATAGAAGATGGGTAAGTAAATTGGTTTCTTACAATAGAACAAGGTAAGTACTTTCAGGAGGAATTTCAGATGTGGACAGAAGACTACCTTATCTTTATGAAAGATAGTGTAAGGAGGGTCTGTCATGAGGGCCCCTGAACTTGCCTACTCTACTTGCTGATATAATTGCCACGAGAAAGGAAACCTTCATTGAGAAGCGAAGCAGAGAGCAAGTGGCCAGGTGTTCGACAGGTTTGCCTGTTATTGCTCTCAACACTAAGTTTAAGTCCCATGCTGGAGCTGGGTCTCTCACTGGTGGAAACATGTTGTGTAGGCCCCTCAGAAAGTATTTGACCAATGGCTGTGTGGAAACGGGACAATTGTCTATGAGGGGAAGGAATATTGTGATTGCGGCCAGGTGCACCCTGATAGAGCGAAGGGAGAGACTAGAACACTTTAGACACAGTTAGTATTGGAGAATCTGTAGGAGTTCTGTGGATGCTGGAGCACCATACTGTCTAGTGTGTCTATAGTTCATGATAACTTCCTGTATGGATGCAGGACATGCAGCTTCACGAGTAAACCAGCCAGAAGTCACACCTAGAGGTGTACATTGGGGTGATGTAGCTGCCCGTTTTGATGCTTAAGCAGGATGATATTGGCAGGAAGCACCACAGAAGAGTTATGCGCATTTGCAGCAGTTACAAATACTATGTTTATCTGGGCCAACTGGGGGCTATGAGAATGACCCTGGCCTTGTCCTGTTTTATTTCGAGAATTACCCATTGAAAGAGTGGAAACAAGGGGAATGCATAAAGCAGGGGCGCTTCCCATTTTATGTTGAACACGTCCCCTCGAGAGTGCTATGCCCGCCCTGGAGCAATAGCTGTGGTATTGGGTGTTCAACTGGGTTGCGAACAAGTCCGTTGTGGGGAATCCCCACTGTTTGAACAGGGGAATCAGCACTGAAGGCCTGAATTCCCACTCATGGTTCTGTGGAAAGTGCCTGCTGAGGTTGTCTGACAGCACATTTTCTTTGCCCAGCAGGTAGGTTGCGATTAGATGGATGTTTCATGGGATGCACCATTCCCATAGACAGACTGCTTCTAAGCGTGGTGGGTAGAACCGGACTCCACCCTGCCAATTTATATAAAACATTGTGGTGAGGTTGTCCATGAGTATTTGCACTGCCTTGTTTTGAATTAAGGGGAGGAAATGCAAACAGGCTTTGCGAACTGCTCTGAGTTCCAACAGACTGATGTGTTGCTTGGACTCCTCCTGTGACAACTGTGCCTGGATGACATGGCAGCCTAGGTGAGCTCCCCACCCTATCAGGGAGGCCTTCATAGTAATTGCTACAAATGGCTGTGGTGGTTGGAAGGGCAATCCCTTGCAAACATTTTTGCAGATGGTCCACCATGACAGAGCATTCTTTATTTTGGAGGGCATAGTGAGCAGTTTGTTTATATTGTGGATGTGTGGTCTGTATACAGTGTGTAGCCAGGCCTGTCTCATACAGAGGTGAGTGTATGGTACCACAAACATGGCTCCTGTCACATGTCATAGAAGTTGAAGACAGTGTTGAGTTGTGATGTGTGGACTGGCTTGTGCTAATGATATGAAATACACAATTGCAGAGGATCTTTGTGTTGGTAGGGAATGAGTGCATTACTGGGTATTCATCTGGAGCCCCAAGGTATCGAATAAGGACCTACTGTGGATGACTGCCTGTTCTGTGTCATGCACTGTGGGAATTTTCAGTAGGCAGTTGTCTAGGTATGGGAAGATGGTAATTCCCATTTTCCACGTGTGTGCTGCCACCACTGCTAGGACCTTGGAAAGAACCCATGGGACTGTTGAGTGTCTGAATGGCAGCCCTCTGCATTGGAAGCAGAGTTCTTGGATGGCGAATTGGATGAAGTGTCTGTGTGCTGGATGTATGGAGATGTGAAAATAGGCGCCCTGGCAGACAGCCAGGCTCCTTTCTCCAAGCAGGAATTATGGTGGCTAGGGTTACCATTTTGAAATGCCGAGTTAGAATGAACTGACTGAGGTTGCGGAAGTCCAGGATAGGCCTCCATCTGTCTGTCTTTTTGTTTGTGAGAAAACAGTGGGAGTAGAAACCCTTTGCCACTGTGCTCTGGGGGTACATGTTCTATGGCCCCTAGTTGAAGGAGATGGTCCAATTTGTGTAGGAACACATCTTCATGAGAGGGGTAACGTGAGTGGGAGAGAGGGATAACTGAAAATGGGATACAGTAACCCATTTGAATAATTTCTAACACCCATCTGTGGGTGATGATGTTGAGCCACACTGAATAAAATGAGGCTACTCTACTGCCAAATGTTATGGATGAGATGGATTGCTGCCGTGGAGATACTGAAGCTGTCTGACCCTCGACCAACACTTCAAAAGGTCTGATGTGAAGTGGATGACTGTGGGGCTGATGTCTGGTCAGATGCTTGTCTACTCCTATTCTGGCATGGTCGGCGCTTGTTGTATTGCCTGTGTTGTCGGTTAAAAGGCTTTGTGGTCTGTATCTGTGTAAATGATCTTCACTGCTTTCTGTTTGTGACAGGGACATGGATGCCACGTGTCTTGAACATGGCTTGTGAATCCTTCAAAGTGTGCAATGAGGCATTGGTGGACTCAGTGAAAAGCTTAGTGCCCTCAAAGGGCACATCTTCAATTGTGGACTGCACCTCTCTGGGGAACCCAGAGAGCTGCAGCCACAAGGCCTGTCTCATCAACATTGCAGACAAGGTGGATCTAGCCGCCGTGTTGGCCTAATCTAATGAGACCTTTAATGCTGTTTGGGAGATTAGAGCATCCTCATTGACGTTTGATTTAAATTGCTCTTTTGTTGTTTGGGAGGAATTCAATGAAGGTTGTCAACTGGTTGAAAATGTTGTGGGTATATTTTGTCAGAAGCGCCGTATAATTGGAGATTCTGAGAGGCTGGCTACAGAGTAAACCTTCCTCCCAAACAGGTCCAATTTCTTCCAGTCGTTATCATAAGATGTTATGCAGGCTGTTAATTGCCTATCCCACTGGTTAACAGCGTGCACCACCAGAGAATTTGGGGTGGGATGGGTGAATAAGAAGTCTACCTCTTTGGGAGCTATGTAATACTTTTTGTCCAACCTCTTGCATGTCGGGGGTATTGTGGCAGGCGTCTGGCAGATGGTTTTTGCTGGATCCATCATGGCAGCATTTATGGTGAGAGTGAGCCTAGCTTGCAGAGAGGCATGAAGTATATTTGTCAGCTTATGCCGATTCTCTGGCATGGTAGATAATGGGATTTCAGGGGAGTCTGCCACTCTTTTGAAGAGCTCCTGAAATGACTTGAAATCACTCCCTGCAGTTGCAGGTTGGGGCATGATTGTGTAATCAGGAGATGAAGATGACAGGTGAGTGGGTGGAGGAGGGTCACCTGTTACATCAGCCTCCTCCTCCCCCTCAGAAATGGATTGGTCAGGCAACTGGTGGTATGTGCCTGGGACCTGTGGAAGGTTGCTGCACCTGGTATTCAGCCTATGAGTCCCAATTCAGCCAGCTGGGAGGGTCTGGTGGTGGCTGCCACCGGAGAGGCTGTTTGCTCAGCTTGGGAGAAGACTATCTTGGAGTATATACCTCCAGAGGCGGCTCATCATTGTTGTTGCTGGACATCGGTGGAGCCGATCCCACCAGGGTAGATAAACTAAAACGGGATGTATTTGTGGTGCTGTCGGTGCGGAACAGTGGTATCCCCGGCACCAAGGAGACCATGAGATCAGTGCTGGTGGTGAATGTTTGCGGTGCCAACATGGTGGGCAGTGGCGCTGGTACCAGGGCAACTTGTGGCACTGCAGGCTGAATTGCAGTGCTGAGTGCTTAGCCTGCACCGGTGGTGCTGTTTGGTTCAGATGCACCAAAGGTGCCAGATGTTACGGTGGTGCTGACAATGCCATAGGTGGCAGCATGGTAGCACTTGGTGCTGACACCGAATGTGGTCTGGTCAGCACTGCGGTTGGTGCCGGTGGTGCCTATGTCAAAGGCTTTTGCTTTGCCTCTGTCAGCGCCTTGAAGGAGGACTGAGCCTTCTCCTTAGTCTTGGCTCCTGTCGGTGTCAGACTTGCCAGCTGCTTCCTTTTCTGGCCTCTTTGGTGCTTCTTATGCAGAGAGCATTTCCTTGAGGGGAAGTCAACCCCTGAAGAGCAATGAGATCTCTTCTTGGGCACCTGAGCCTTATCAGAATCCTTGGGGCTTGACCTTGTGGGAGCTGCTCTCTCAGAGGCCACACCAGGAGATGGTTGCCTGGGCGGTGTAGTGTGCTCCAGGTCAGAAGCGGGTTGGACTGTTTTCTTGAGGAGTCTCATTTTTAGCCGTAGCTCCCTGGTTCCTTGGTTCTTGATATGAGTTTCTTGCAGTGGGGGCACTGGGAGGTGAAGTGCTCCTCACCCAAACAACGGATACACTGGGAATGTCCGTCTGAGGCAGGAATGGACAGCCTGCAGGTTATATACCTTTTAAAGCTAGGCAAACCAGGTATGTCCCAAGAAAAAAAGTGATTACTAGAATGCAGGAACCTTAAAAGCTTAGAACGAGAACTAACTTTAGTTGTCCTATGAATTTTTTTTAACAACTACACTACTAACTATGAACTGTTAAACTGAGAAAAAAACCCAGGAAACTGCTATTAATAACTATCTAAACACACTAACACTAACTAACACTTGAGAGCGACTGCTGGGTTCTGACTGAAGCCGACAGCAGTAGAGAAGGAACTGAAGAAACAGTTGGTTGTGCATGTGGAGTAGCCATTTTAAATGGCGCGTGCCAGCTGCTCCGCATGCACAGCTGACCATGGGCACTGCTACCTAAAATCTCTGATTAAAAGCGCAGTGGTGCTCGAACACCTAAGGTGGAGCACCCAGAAGGACACTCCTTGAAGAAGGACACATAAGATCTAGATTACCTTGAAAACTGGAACAACAAAAATGGGATAAAATTTAATAGTTCAAAAGGCAAGGTTATGCACTTAGGGACTAACATCTGAATTTCTGCAGTAAGCTGGGAATGTATCAGAAGTGAGAGGAGACAGACCTGGGGTTAATGACTATGAGCTGCTAAAGTGATGGGGGCTGTGAAAAAGCTAATCCTAAAATGATTCAGGTGTGGTATTTCCAGTAGGGACACGGGAGTGTTTATACTGTTACACAAGGTAGTGGTGAGACTTCATCTGGAATACTGTGTGCAGTTCTGGTCTCCCATGTTTAAGAAAGAAAGAAGAGATGTAGCATGATGGAAAACTTATATGAGGGGACTCCAAGAGCTTGGCTTGTTTGGCCTAGGCAAAAGGCTGAAGGGAAATATGATTATTCTCTTTAAATACATCACAGGGATAAATACCAGGGAGGGAGAAGAGTTATTTAAGTTAAGACCAATGAGGAAAAAAGAACAAATGGGTATAAACTAGGGGTGTTAAATATCAAGTAATTGACTAATCGAATAGTGAATGCATTTGCATCGACTATTCGATTAGTCGATAGGGTGCCATAGGTTGCTACACTTCAATGGCAAAAGCGCCATGTGGAGCCCAAGGTCAGTTGGGGACTCCCCCGCTAACCACGGGCTCCATGCAGTGCAGACGCTTTAAAATACCATGGAGAGCCTGGCGTCAGGCTCCACACAGCATTTCAAAGAGGCAGTGCTCCATGGTGCCTGGGATCAGCTGGGGACTCCCCCGCTGACTTCGGGCAGTGCTGCCACTTTGAAATGCCGTGGGAATTCCAGCATCAGGCTCCATGCGGTGTTTCAAAGCAGCAGTGCCACACAGAGCCCGGGGTCAGCGAGGGAGTCCCCATCTGATCTCGGGCTCCACGTGGCACTGCTGCTTTGAAACACTGCGTGCAGCCTGGAGACACCCCAGCTGGCCCCAGGCTACATGTTGCGTTTCAAAGTGGCAGCGGCATGTGGAGCCCAGGGTCTGGCCCCAGGTTCCAAGCGGCATTACTGCTTTGAAGTACCCCCACCTTGCTGCCTCTTTTTAATAGAGGCAGCAAGGGGGGGGGTAGGGGGGAAGTGACTAGTTGACTAGCTTGTCGACTATATGATAAGCATAAACTGCCACCAACAAATTTAGGCTTGAAATTAAATGAAGATTTCAAACCAGCAGAGTAGTGAAGTTTCAGAAAAGCCTTTTGAGGGGAGCAGTGGAAGCAAAAAACCTAACTGGCTTCAAGATTTGATAAGTTTATGGAGGAGATAGTATGATGAGACTGCCTACAATAGCATGTGGATGATCTTCAATTGCTAGCAGTAAACTCCAATGTAATCATGCAGTAATCATGATTTGAGGACTTCAGTAACTTAGCCAGAGACTATGGGTCTATTACAAAGTAGAGTGTGAGGTTCCATATCCTGCAATGCACAGGTGGTCATACTAGATGATCATGATGCTCTCTTCTGGCCTTACGCGCTATGAGATGGTTCCTATCTGTATTCCAGTGTGGGTATGCTAATGAACTCCTACAATGCATCAGGCATGGTATTTCAACTAGGGACAGGGGAGTGTTTATAATGTTACACAAGGCTCTGATGAGACTGCGTGTGGAATACTATGTGCAGTTCTGGTCTCCCATGTTTAGGAAAGAAAGAAGAGATGTAGAGAAGAACTACTAGAATGATAGACAATTTATGAAAGAGGACTCCAAGAGCTTGGATATGATGTTGGGTCCTATATTGCAGAGATGGGAATCTACACCTGCAGTCCGGGGACCAAGAGTGCTCCACTGCCTATAGGATGGTTCCAAGATTGGCTTGCCCTTCGGTGTTGAGGTCTAGCCTTTCTGGTGCCTGGCGTAATATGTGTGGTACCAGTGGCCTGCTTGTTCTTTAGCTGCCAAGTCCACGTCAGACAACAAGAGCCTTAAGAGAATATGGGTCCCCTGCTGCTCCGGGGAGTTAGAGGGGGCCTGGAGGGCTGGGAGTTCTGATCTCAGCAGTATCCCCTTGGAGTCCCTGGGTGGACACATGGCCTCACATAAGTTCTTTGCTCAAAGTCCTTTTCCCTTCTAGTGATAGGCGGGGGAACGGGGAGCTTCTCTTCTTTTGCCATTTGTTAAGCACTGAGGGACAAAAGTACTGGGTGGAGCACTATGCACTGATGCCAAGGCGCTTAGTGTGGCGTCTGAGCAGGAGGGCTCTGAAACAGGACACATTTACAGCATTTTACAACCTCCATGAGGAGGTCCCTCCAGTGGATAGTCCATTCCTTTTAGGTTCTAGGATGAACGTTTTACAGATTTTGCACTTGTCTTTTCTATGGGACTCCCCCAAGCACATCAGACAGCTGTTGTAGGGGTCACTGATGAACACAGTTTGAAGTCTGGGGAACAGGGTGAAGTCCTAGGGAGGACTACTAAACTAAAGACTAATACTTATACTTAATGATTAGGATACTTAATAATTATATGCAGAAGTTAGATAACAATGACCTGCTGAGTACTGCTAATGTTCTTACGATACAAGAAAAGGTGCTCTGACCAACCATCACAGGCAATAAGAAGGAAATGAGAGTGCGTAGAGCTGGCAGCGCCTAATATACGGTCACGTGAGCGTAGCACTTAATAAGGCACCATAGCCAGCCCTCGGGATAATGTTAAAGTGAAGTGGGTGTGCACCCCCTAGAATGTAATCAACATGAGTGAACATAAAGAGAAGAACTTAAAAACCATGCTTCAGTGCCCTTCCAGAACAGGGATGCTTTCCTAAACTGGTACTATAGCGCTGTCTTAGCCTGCATCACACTAGACACATTAGCTATGAACTAAGGGAAAAACCAGAAATTATTCCAAAAGTGCTCTGCATCATTTCACCCCCATTTAATGAAGTTAAATGCAATAGAAATGTTAACTAAAAGCTCAGTCACAAGAAAAGTGTCACTCTAGTTAATCTCTGCCATGATCAAATGGTAATTCGATTTTATCTGTTTTATCTGTAATTTCGCCATCCACAGAGAATGTCTCTAATACAAGGATAATATTTGGGCCATCTCTTGAGACACAATAGGATACAACACACAGCCTAGTTATTACAACTTGGAAGCATATTGTTTATATATTCAAAAAACAAGAGAACCTTTTAGTGCCCTTCACTTTTCTATTATAGTAATTCCCAGGAGAGCCAATCAAGATCAAATCCCCATTACACTAGATGCTGTATCGAAGCATACAAAAACAATCCCTACCCCACAGAATTTACAATCTACAGCATTTTAAAAGATTATCAGAAATACAACATGAAAAAAAAATGAGTGAACACTGAGCTCTATTTAAAAAGTTCCTACATTAATTCTTACCATTTAAACCTTCAGAAATCTCCACAACATATTTAGTTATTGCTGCCCCTCCATTGTCTTTTGGTGGATCTACCAAATATGAACAAAAAGTCAGACAAAGCACACTGTTCTGGACACTATTGCATTTATGTGACGTAGATGAAAAACTTTCTGTGGAATATTTAAAGGAAATATTTTCAAAGACACAAAGGCCATTTAGATGCCCAACTCACAGAGCATCTAAATGCCTTTCATATCATCGAAAATCTCCCTATTTGGGCTTGCTGATATGGGTGTGTGTGTGTGCAAACATTACATGGGAGGTATGAATTCTAAGGTGCACTAATATGTTGCGCATTAATTGATTTAGTGTGAACCAATTATTAGTGCACTTTAGAAATCACAACCTTGTAGTGCACACAACTTCTATGTGTAGACAAGCCCTTAATCAAGACCAAGGAGAATCTATAGCAAGATTTTTGGCAATAAACTAAGGATGCTCAAACATTTAGACATATAGCCAGCCTGATCATGCACAGACAGTAACAGCACAATCCCTTCAAAGGAAATTCATAATTTCAAGGAATAATTAAGAACATAAGAACAGCCATACTGGGTCAGACCAAAGGTCCATCTAGCCCAGTATCCTGTCTGCCGACAGTGGCCAATACCAGATGCCCCAGAGAGAGGGATCACAACAGGTAATCCTTACATGATCCCTCCCATCACCCACTTCCAGAAAAACAGAGGCTAGGGATACCATTCCTACCCATCCTGGCTAATAGCCATTAATGGACTTAACCTCCATGAATCTATCTAGCTCTTTTTGAATCCTGTTAAAGTTCTAGCCTTCACCACATCCTCTGGCAAGGAGTTCCACAGACTGACTGTGCGCTAAGTGAAGAAAAACTTACTTTTGTTTGTTTTAAATTTGCTGCCTATTAATTTTATTTGGTGACCCCTAGTTCTTTTATTGTGGGAATAAGTAAATAAATTTTCCTTATTCACTTTTTCCATACCAGTCATGATTTTATAGACATCATTCTGATTCATAATACTGACATCATTTTGAATTCCAGACAGGAGCTGATGGTCAAGTTGATTTACAAACAGATGTTCCAAAATAATTTAGGGAGCAGGATTTCCAAGTATTTTCAACATATTTTTGAGGAAGATATTGGGCATTTGGGTGGGGAAGCAGCACTTCCTGCCTTGAAGTTGAGTCCAACATATATCGGATTTACAATTTAGTTCAAAGGCTCACAGCATCACCACCATAAAAATTGTTTCAGCATTTCTGGCAGATGGCCCACAGCTCCCAGCCATTATAGGCAGTGGAGCTGTAGCTTGTGAGGGTACCCCATAGCTCCTGACTGCTGCAGGTGATGGGAGACCCTGCAGCTCGCAGCCATCGGTGGCAGGGGACGTCAGAACTCCTATCTTCCATGCAGTTACTCCACTGCAGACAGTGTGGGTACCCAGAGATCCCCATTTTGTCTTAGATCTTTTTAGTAAAAATCATGGAGAGGTCACAGCTTCCATGAATTTTTCTTTATTGCCATGACCAGCCCATGACTTTTACTAAAAATATCCACATCAAAATTTTAGCCTTATAGATTGACAGATTGAGTGGGAATTTATACCTGGAATTCAGGAAGCATAAATATTTCAAACTAGAACTGTGTGAAGCTCTCATTAGAAAACCTGGAAGTATGCTCTCATTCTGCTGATTTCGTTATAATTCAAAGCTCAGCCCAAGTTCATCGAAAAGTATGTGAACCTAGGCCCAGTTTTAAGAAAATCTAGGCCAATTTATAGTTCTGCAATGAAACACACAAAAACTCCTGGTTCATATATTTTCAACAGAAAACCAGGTATTTTTGGTAAAGTTTTTCTTTAAGACAATTTGAATATAGAAACACTAAGTTAAACTCAGGGACAGTAGCATAGTCATAATGAACCCAGGCAAACTGAAGCTCCTCACGAAATCAAATCCCAGTGAACCAAAAAGTCTCAAATCCCTGTGTCTTTGTTTCACACCTGATAGTTAAGTACTGTGGCATTCTCTTAAGTATGCTGAAGTCACTGGGTCAATATTCTTCTCTCAGCCATACTAGTGCTAATCCAGAAAAACTGCTGACTGCAACAGTACTGAGAGCAGAATCTGTCCTTCTGTACATACTCATTTACGTAAATACAGACAAAGGTATTAAAATAGAACTGAACAAAAACTTTACCCCAAATTATTTTAAAACTTTGTGCATGAATTTTTCCTTTAACTGATGGTTTTGAAGGTGCTCCAGGCTTGTCTGGTAAGGTAGTAAAGTCTACTACATCACTTGGACTACTTTTGCCTTCCAAGTTATAGGCAATGACCTGAAAAATAAATAAACAAACAAATAATCTGCAAATAGTGTATGTGCACTTCTGGCATTCTATACAAGCTGCTAATACTAAATGTGTGTAAATAATTTATACATTTAATTTATAGGTTACAAATCAGCAAAGGAAAGGAAACTGTCATACATTTTTGTATATTATTCTTTCACATTTTTGAGGGATTTTAGTAGTCAGTCACTTTACTTTTTACTGAAAAGAAAAACTGCAGAGACTTGCCAGAAGGGAAATTTTAATCTTTAAAACAAATGAAAATTAGCTTTTTACAATACATGTAAAGAAAATAAAGAACAAACTAACAAAATCCTCTAACATTTTCAAATCCGCACTACTAAAGTTAGCCTCCTAAATCTGAATTTGAAACATGTAAAAATAGCATGATAAGAGGTACTCAGGGAGCTTTAATGGAATGTTTTTAATGGAATTTGTGGGTCCTTAGTACTTTTGAAAATCTTGCTACTTTTATGTGCCTAAGTAAGAATTTAGGAATCTAATTATAGATACAAAGGTTTTAAAATTGGGCCATAGTGTTTTTGGTAGTCTTAAATATGTAACAGTAATTTTTTAAATAAACAATCCTTAAATATAAATATATACTGCATATGTACAGCAGAAAATTTTAAACTGTGTATACGTAAAATTCAACAAGAACAAATGTAAAAAGCAGTTAGATCACATTATAGTTGCTGGTCAAATTGTGTATCTGGAAAAAAACTGTATTCAACTACTAATTTCACCTGTTGCAACCCATTACTTTGAAAATAGATTTCAAGCCAACAGTCTTCATTCTTCCCCCATGACTTTTGGGACACCAGAAAAACTCATATATATATATTATATACAGGGGTGGCCAACCTGTGGCTCTGAAGCTGCATGTGGCTCGAAGTTAGTATGTTGCTCCCTGCATAGGCGCTGACTTTGGGGCTGGAGCTAAAAAACACTAACTTTCCAATATGCCAGAGGTGCTCACTGTGCAACCCCTAGCTCTGCCGCAGGCCCTGCCTCCACTTCACATCTTCCCCAAAGCCCCACCCCATCCGGTCCCCTCCTTGCTTCTCCCTTGCCCCAAGCCTCCTGCATGCCACAAAACAGCTGATCACCAGGGAGGTGAGGGGAGGTGCAGGGAGGGAGTGGGAGGTGCTTATCTGAGGAGCTGCTGGTGGGTGGGAGGGGAGCTTAGGAGGGCTGCTGATGTATTACTATGGCTCTGGCAATATACATTGATAAATTCTGGTTCCTTCTAAGGTTCAGATTAGCCACCCCTATTATATACCCTCAGAAATAAAACTATATTGAAAGCATCTATACAAATAGCTACCGATACAGAAATTAGGATGTTATACAACATTTTATGTATTCTACTATTAAAGGAAACTGAAATACTCAAATGTGGATCATGATATATTCCCCACTGATGCAAAAGTAATTTTGTATGATTAGTATTCTGTAATGTTTTGCTTTCATAATAATATAATATTTTGTTAAACTACAGACCATGTAGTTCTTGCCTTTTCGCACTTTTTCTTGTAAGAAAATAACTATATAGCAATAAAAAGTAGGAAATTTAAAAAGTGACTGCACTTATAACTTTTGCCAACAAAATCAATGAGGTTATTAAATAAATCTGTCACATCATCTTTCCATAATCTTAAGAAATGCTACTCCTCCCCCAGTCTTCTTCCATCTCCAATAAAAATGAAAGAGTTGATTAACGTAGCATTTATTCTTTGTTCTCCCACACTGAACAAGAGCCTCTTCTATTTAAAAATGGTTCAGTTTACCAAAATAGGGTATCAAATCTGTGTAATATGTTCTTTGATCAATAATGTGCTTTCAAATCCTCACAGACCTTCAAAATGTGTTTTAAGTGTTGCCAGTTTAAATACATATGCAACCATACGAGGCCTCAATGTTATACTATTTTGGGGATAGCGTACTCAAAAAGCAATGATGCATGAAAGACAGTTACCTAGTGTTCTTTGAGATGTGTCGCTTATGTCCATTCCACGTTAGGGAAGAGTGTGTGTGTGTGTGTGTGTGTGTGTGCGCGCGCGCGCGCGCACACCACATACCACTGAGGGAAAGCACGGATGTATCCATAAGGGACTGGCTCTAGCACCCTCTAGAGTAGTGCACATATACTGCAGTAAATGGGGTGCTGCCAGCTCCCTCTGCCCTTAGTTCCTTCTTGCTAGAAACTCCAACAGTTATGAAGCATGGTAGCTCATGGAATGGACATGAGCAACACATATTGAAGAACACCATTTATGGAAAAGGTAATTGTCTTTTCTTCTCCAAGTGCTTGCTTATGTCCGTTCCATGTTAGGTGATTCCAAGCAGTACTTATGGAGGCAGGTAGTAGTTCATGGATGTGAACTTGTAACCAGTGTTCCTTCTGCACATGGATGGAAAAGATTAGAATATTTTTATGTGCACCAGGGCATGTGCAAATGTGCACCAAAACAAAAAACCCAGCTGTGGGTGCTCTGCTAATCACCTGGAGGCTTTTGACTCTCTCTGTTGAGTGGCTGCAGAACCCGTTAAAGCTCAGACTAACCACCCTGTTACATACCTTCAGAAAAAACAAATGAACAAACCAACCTATATTGAAAGCATCCATACAATAGCAAGTGGATGTTGCGATGATCACTGCAAATTTGGACATTGTAAGGAACAGTGTAACCAAAGATCCCTCAAAGCTGCACCTTAGGTTCCCTTGGCTATTGGGATTAGAAAGTAATGGGAATAGAACCCCTTGATCATGAGGTCGAAGGGGACTTCTTCCATGGCCCCCATCTGCAGCAGGCCCTGCATCTCCTACTGCAGTAGACTCTTGAGAGAGGGATTCCTGAAGAGGGACGGAGAAGACAGGTGCTTTAAAACAAACTGAAGGGCACTGCACTGTGCCACAACATTGAAGAGAAATATTGAGGAGGGAAAAAGAAAAAGGAATGGGTGGGACTGGTATGTCGCCCTTATGTATATTATAAAATGAAGATTTCGAAATATACTGAAAAATACTACTTCTGCTAAAAAGTCAAACAGCTTTCCCCATCATATTACAAAGAAGGGATGCTCTCCTTGGGCAGCACTCATTTCTTACCTATGAATGTATGAACAATACTTTAGGAAAGTATTAGTAAGCGTGTTACCAGTTTATTTCATCACAGAAATTAATCATAACACACAACTGCTAACATGGAGCCATTCTGCAATGAATAAAGCCAAAATAATTTGAAGAATCTTACCCTAAATTTATACTTTGTACTGCGTCGAAGATTCTTCACCGTGCAGGTGAGATCATCCCCATCGTATTTTGGCTTGAAACCATATCCCTGCAGAATGAATTGAATATTAATACTTGATAGCAAAACTCATTTTATATGAAACAGTAATTCGTTAGGCTGCTCTGAGTAAAGTTATTAAAAATAAGTTTTTATTCTGTAAACCAATATTTTTGATTCACCCTTCACCATCTGGCATGGTGTATAATGGAAATAAATGAATAATCAAAACAATATAAAATTATAATAACCCCCTGTGATGGAGTGACTGCCCCATACTGGCTGGAAGGGGGTAAAGTAGGCTGGAGGGAGCCTGCGCAGAGCCCTGGCCAATTGGAGAGGAGCTTTTAATGAATCAGTTAGGGTGTAGCTTGCTGGGGCAGACCTGTATAAACGGAGCTGCCAGCATAGAGAGACAGTTAGACCCTCACGAGGGAGGGTGTAGGACCAGTTCATAGAGAGGTGCCTGGCAGGCTCAGGAGGGCTAAAGAGTAAGGCTCCAGCCTGATACTTGCTACACTGTTGGCCTTGCTACAAGGGCCAGGAGGGTGCAAAGAATCACAGGGGAAGTGGCCCAGGAAACTAGAGGAGGAGTAGAGGAGGGCAGGATAAGGCTGCAAGAGGATCCCTGGGTCAAGACCCAGAGTAGCGGGCGTGCCTTGGGTCTCCCATTTTCCCTTCCACCATACCTTGCCACCAAAGTGTGGCCAACACAGACTATGGCTTGCCCCTGAGGTAAGGGGCTAACTTTGGGGCAGTGTCTGGTGAAACTGAGAACTGCTGATAGCCTCCTGGGAGGAGGGTGTGGCCCAAACAGATTGTGGCTTGCCCCTGAGACAGAGAGATTAGGCTTGGAGGCCACAGTGGCAGTAGAGATTCATGACTGCCAATAAACCCCTGGCAGGTGGCGAGAGACCACTGAAGTGGGCACTGCTGGGGGGGCAGTGTCCTGAAGAGAACACTGTAGTCCGGGAGATTGGGGAGTGAGGATGAGGGAGACACCAGTCAGAAGGAGGTGCCCTGCTGACAGAGCTAATCTCCGGTGCTACCCACAGTTGTGAGTCGACCCTGTGACACCCCCCATCTTCTGACTATGAAACAGAGGTTTTAACATAAAAAAAGGGAAAAGGAGAAAGTAATATATAGCCAATAGCGGTCATACGAACATAACTTTTATGGGGCAGAGGGGAAATCATAGCAGGATTCATTGAAAAATGAAGGCAGATAAGCTGAAATGACTTTCAAGGGGAGCAAGTTCCTCACCACAGGGACTTTTGGCACTGATTCTTCAAGGATTTAATCATGGGCTTGACTTTCTATACAAGAATACACAATGTGTATGTCTTCGCAGGATCTGGTCTTAACAGCAAAAACATAATTGATAAGGATTGTTTGACATAACGAGAGTAAAACAATATGGTTTTGTCATAGTAAAAGCAAGAATCATTATCATTTAAGAGGAGGGAAAAGTCATGTTTGACATGTTTGATATGTGCGAACAGGTGAGTGCTAACGGAGTTTAGAGAGGGAGTTCTCCAGGTAAAGGAGAAGCAGATACAGGACTCGAGGGAAGTGTGTGTTGTTATTGGGGCTTTCTGACTGTGTGCTGAGCTTGTGTTTGTGAGTGAGGGTTGGTGTGTGGTATTGTGTTGGTTGGTGGTTTTTTTTTTTTTTCCTTCTGTATTTGTGAGTAAGGCTTTACAGAGGGAGTTCTCCAGGTAGAGGAGAAGGAGATACAGGACTCTTGACAGAAGTGAGTGTTGTGTTTGGGGCTTTCTTGCTGCATGATGAGCTTGTGTTGTGAGTGAGGGTTGGTATGTTTTTTGTTTGATTGTTTGTTTGTTTTTTCCCCTGTTTGGGAGTGAGGCTTTTTTTTTTTTTTAATCCTTTTTCCAGGACAGCAGGGATGGATGGTGATAGGTCTGCTGTTGTTACCTGCACAACATGTGCCATATTTGTCTTCCTCCCGGAAGAACGAACGGATTTCATCTGCACGAGGTGCAAGCTGGTCACCATTTTGGAAGAAAAAATTAGAGGACTGGAGGCCCAAGTGTCGACCCTACGCTCCATCAGAGAGGATGAAGACTTCCTCGATAGAAGGCAGCGTTTAATCCTACAAGCACAGCAGGCGGAAGAGCCAGAGAGGGCAGTACGGGACCAGGAAGAGAACTGGCAGCATGTAACTTCTAGAAGGGGAAAAAGGCCAGCATGGGAATCCCCCAATGCTATAGAGGTAAGTAATCGCTTTCAGGCTCTCTCCACAAGCTCTGCGGTGGTGAATGCTTTGGAAGGGACCTCACAAGGAAGAAACCGCAAGGGAACACCATCTACTGGAAGGCAGGGGATGTGTAGTCCTAGGGATGGGGGTTCCACGACCACCACCCCCAAAAGAAGACGACGGGTGATGGTGGTCGGGGACTCCCTCCTAAGAAGGACTGAGCCATCCATCTGTCGTCTGGACCTGGAATCTCGAGAGGTGTTATGCTTACTGGGAGCTTGAATTCAGGATGTGACTGAGAGGCTTACCAAGCTGATCAAACCTTTGGATCGCTACCCCTTCCTGCTTCTCCATGTGGGAACTAACGATATGGCCAAGAATGACCTTGAGCGGGTTACTGCGGATTATGTAGCGCTGGGAAGAAGGACCCAAGAATTCGGAGCGCAAGTGGTGTTCTCGTCCATCCTCCCTGTTGAAGGGAAAGGACTGGGCAGGGATCGTCGAATTGAGGAAATAAATGCGTGGTTGCGCAGGTGGTGTCGCAGAGAGGGCTTTGGTTTCTTCGACCATGGGACTCTGTTCCGGGCACAAGGATTGTTAGGAAGAGATGGGATCCACCTAACGAAGAGAGGAAGGAGCATCTTCGTGGGCAGGCTTGCAAGCCTAGTGAGGAGGGCTTTAAACTAGGTTCGTTGGGGGACGGTGACCAACACCCTGAGGGGAGTGGGAAAGTCGGATACTGGGAAGGAATGCAAAGAGGAACGAGCAAGAAAGGAGGACCCCTGATTCGAATGGAGAAGATGGGGCGATCAACTGGTTATCTGAGGTGTTTGTACACTAATGTGAGAAGCCTGGGCAACAAACAGGAAGAACTGGAGGCCCTGGCCCAGTCCAAGAAATATGTTTTAATTGGGATAACAGAGACTTGGTGGGATGACTCACATGACTGGAGCGCTGTCATGGAAGGGTATAGACTATTCAGGAAGAAGAGGCAGGGGAGAAAAGGAGGAGGAGTTGCACTATACGTAAGAGAGCACTATGATTGCCCTGAATTCCAGTATATAGAGGGAGAAAAACCTGCTGAGAGTCTATGGGTTAAATTTAGAGGTGCAAACAACAGCAGGGATGTTGTGGTTGGTGTCTACTACAGGCCACCGAATCAGGTGGATGAGGTAGATGAGGCTTTCTTCAGACAACTGACAGAAGCTTCCAGATCGCAGGCCCTGGTTCTCGTAGAGGACTTAATCACCCTGACATCTGTTGGGAAACCAATACAGCAGTACACAGGCAAACCAGGAAGTTTTTAGAGAATGTTGGGGATAACTTCTTGGTACAAGTGCTGAAGGATCCGACCCGGGGCCGTGCGCAGCTTGACCTTCTGCTCACAAACAGGGAGGAACTAATAGGGGAAGTAGAGGTGGGTGACAACCTCGGAAGCAGTGATCATGAGATGGTAGATTTCAGGATCCTGACCAAAGGAAGAAAAGAGAGTAGTAAAATACACACCTTGGACTTCAGAAAAGCAGATTTTGACTCCCTCAGAGACCTGATGGGCAGAATCCCCTGGGATGCTAACATGAAGGGGAAAGGAGTCCAGGACAGCTGGCAGTATTTTAAAGAAGCCTTATTGAAGGCACAGAAAGAAACCATCCCGATGCGTAGCAAGAGAGGCAAACATGGTAGGAGACCGGATTGGCTTACAGGGGAAATCCTTGGTGAACTTTTGTAAGCACAAAAAGGAAGCTTACAAAAAGTGGAAACTTGGACAAACGACCAGGGAGGGGTTTAAATGTATAGCTCGAGAATGCCGGGGGGTTATCAGGAAGGCGAAAGCGCAAATGGAATTGCGACTGGCTAAGTATGTGAAGGATAACAAGAAAGGTTTCTACAGGCATGTTAACAAGAAGAAGGTGATCAGAGAGGGTGTGCGGCCCCTACTGGATAAAGGAGGTAACCTAGTGACAGATGATGTGGGGAAAGCTGAAGTACTCAGTGCTTTCTTTGCCTCTGTATTCATGGACAAGATGGGCTCCTGGACTAATGCGCTAAGTGACGCAAGATGGGATGAAGATCAACAGCCCTTAGTGGGTAAAGAACAGGTTAGGAACTATTTAGAAAAGCTAAACGTACACAAATCCCTGGGTCCAGACTTAATGCATCCGAGGGTACTGAGGGAATTGGCAAATGTCATTGAGGAGCCTTTGACCATTATCTCTGAAAAGTCGTGGAGATCGGGAGAGATCCCGGATGATTGGAAAAAGGCTAATGTAGTGCCCATCTTCAAAAAAGGCAAGAAGGACGATCCAGGGAACTATAGGCCCGTCAGTCTTACCTCGGTTCCTGGAAAAATCATGGAAGGGATCCTTAAGGAATCCATTTTGAGGCACTTGGAGGAGAGGAAAGTGATTAGGAATAGTCAGCATGGATTCGCAAAGGGCAAGTCGTGCCTGACCAAGCTGATTAGCTTCTATGATGAGGTAACTGGCTCTGTGGACATGGAAAAGTCAGTGGATGTGATATACCTTGACTTTAGCAAGGCTTTTGATACGGTCTCCCACAATATTCTTGCCAGCAAGTTAAGGGAATGTGGATTGGATAAATGGACGGTAAGATGGCTAGAAAGCTGGCTAGAAGGCCGGGCCCAGAGGGTAGTGATCAATGGCTCAATGTCAGGATGGCGGTCGGTTTCTAGCGGAGTGCCCCAAGGTTCGGGTCTAGGACCGGTTTTGTTCAATATCTTTATTAATGACCTGGATGAGGGGATAGATTGCACCCTCAGCAAGTTTGCAGATGACACTAAGCTAGGGGGAGAGGTAGATACGCTAGAGGGCAGGGATAGAGTCCAGAGTGACTTAGACAAATTGGAGGATTGGGCCACAAGAAATCTGATGAGGTTCAACAAGGACAAGTGCAGAGTCCTGCACTTGGGACGGAAGAATCCCAAGCATTGTTACAGGCTGGGAACCAACCAGCTAAGTAGTAGTTCTGCAGAAAAGGACCTGGGGGTTACAGTGGATGAGAAGCTGGATATGAGTCAACAGTGTGCCCTTGTAGCCAAGAAGGCTAATGGCATATTAGGTTGCATTAAGAGGAGCATTGCCAGCAGATCCAGATGTCATTATTCCCCTTTATTTGGCTCTGGTGAGGCCACATCTGGAGTATTGTGTCCAGTTCTGGGCCCCCCACTACAAAAAGGATGTGGACGCATTGGAGAGGGTCCAGCGGAGGGCAACCAAAATGATTAGGGGGCTGGAGCATATGACCTATGAGGAGAGGCTGAGGGAGTTGGGTCTGTTTAGTCTGCAGAAGCGAAGAGTGAGGGGGGGATTTGATAGCAGCCTTCAACTTCCTGAAGGGAGGTTCCAAAGAGGATGCAGAAAGGCTGTTCTCAGTAGTGACGGATGGCAGAACAAGGAGCAATGGTCTTAAGTTGTGGTGGGAGAGGTCCAGATTGGATATTAGGAAAAGTTATTTCACTAGGAGAGTGGTGAAACACTGGAATGGGTTATCTAGGGAAGTAGTGGAGTCTCCATCCCTAGAGGTGTTTAAGTCTTGGCTTGACAAAGCCCTGACTGGGTTGATCTAGTTGGGATTGGTCCTGCCTAGAGCAGGCGGCTGGACTTGATGACCTCCTGAGGTCTCTTTCAGCTCTATGGTTCTATGATTCTATGATATTAACAGTTTTTCCTTGGAAAACAATGAGTAGTTCTATGGCACCAGAGACTAACACACATATTCTGCTAGATTATATTTGTTAGTCTCTAAGGTGCCACAAGACTGCTCGTTGTTTTCAAAGAAAGTTACAGAAAGTTTTGCCTTTGAACAGTCCTTTGAAAGACCATAAGCCTAAGATTCTTTTATATAAGGATTCTTACCACTATTCTGGCTGTGTAAAAGGGCCCTAAAATGGGCATAAATACAATTTCCTTTATGACTACTTTGTACTGCCAGGATGGCATAAAGGGGGGCTTAAAGGGAAGCAGGTAATGTAGGCAAGGGAAAGCATTGCTTTTCCGAAACTGCCTGGGGAGGGCTGGGGCTGTGCAACAGCAGCTGGGGATGGGCAGGGCTTGGCTGGGAGCGGAGGTTGTTGAACGTTCATGATCTTTGGGGGAAGTGGTGTGGCTTCAGGTGGCAGGGGTGGGGCTTCAGCTGGCCTTCCCCTGCCTTACTGTAAATTAATATCAGATTCATGATTTGCATAAAAATAATCACAGAAGTCATATAGATGAGGTTAAAATTGAAGATTGCAAACACAGCCAAAGAGAACTGAATAGGCAAACATCTATGCCTGTGAGGTTCTCTTTCTAAAGTTGGGGCCTTAGCCAGGAACTAAAACCATTAAGGGACTTAAAAACCAGAAGGATCTGCTTAATCTGTCACTTCATCTATAGCCAATGCAAGAGACGCTGAAGTGGAAGACCATAATCAAATGTGAGGAATTTGCCATGTCTGACAGTTTTCCACAGAAAGGATATGCTCAAAATTGACACCAATTATTTGCTCATTACTCCCATCTCTTTAACAAGTAGGGACAGAGCGACAGTAAGAACATCCTTCCAACAATGCCCCATTACTTGTTAACAAGACTCATCCCTTTGCAGGACTGAGGATGAAACAGATTTCTGCCAAGGCCAAAGCCTAATTTGCGGAATCCATAAGGCAAGGGATATATGAATGTATAATATTAAATTGTAATGTAATTAAAATGAAACATATTAAGCATTTCAATTTTATGTGCTGATATTGGTTAACCATTACTAAAAATCCTTGCTGACTACAAAAATCTCAACTGCACACTAATGTATATAGTGAATTATTTTTGCATATTTTTCCCAATTTTGATTTTGATATTGTGACAAAGCTCCTACTTAAAACTGGTGGTTCCTGCACTTTTAGGAAGATTTGCTTGCCTCAGAGGCTCACAACAGTTCTTCGTTTTAGACAACACGCCTAGTGCATTACTTTGCTGTTTGTTGAGCTCTTTTCATCATTGGCCAGTGTATGATTAAAGTGTAGAATAAACTCCACAGTACTTTTCCCTGAGTGGAAATAGGAAAGTATGTGTTGAGGGGAACCTGGGCCCACTCTCTCCGGGTTCCAGCCCAGGGCCCTGTAATAGCAACTGCCTATGTAAGTACCCGGCACCTGCTATATGACAGCTTCAAGATGCTTGGGCTACTTCCCCACACCGTCCTGTTCTCCAGTTCGTCCTCCTAGTGTCCACTTGCTGTCTGTTTTCCTCTTACTCCCAGCAGTGCTTTCCTCTATCCTCTCAGCTACACACACCCACCACCAACTGCAGGAAAGCTCCTTTTATAGCCAGTTTCAACAGGTTTCCCTAATTAACCCCAGATGTCCTAATCAGTCTAGACTCACCTGACTATGCAGGCCTGGTAATTTAGCCCCAGGTGTTCAACTGCCCCTGATTGCCTCTGCTGGTTCTAGATTAACCCCTCCCTGTTATTCTGGGAACAGAGATCTCCTCAGTCTGAGGCTTACATACCTCCCCTCTACTACTTCTTTGTAACTTTCTGCTCTGACCCTGTCACAATATGAAATTTACCTTCTAACTCTATATGTAATAAAAACCACCCACACGTCTCATTACAACAACATCACATCTCCAACAGAAGATCCTGCCAACGGCAGGTGTTATTATACTGAGATACCATTGATATTCTGGAATGTTCATTTTTGGTTTCTTACTTAGAATATTTACTAGAAGATTTACCCAGCATTACTTAGGTCCTTAACTCAAATAAATTTTATTTTTCTTTATTTAAATCATTGTTCTGGGGTGGGGATGGGGATGAGAGGTTCAGTATACAGGCTACTCAGGGAGAGCCCTCTCTTACCCCAGCAGCTTGGGGCCAGGTGAGTAGTGTCTGTTGATGGATGCTGCAGCTGCAGCAGGCACTGACGGGGAAGCAGTGCCTGTCCCCCAGCTGGAGGACAGACACAGACAAACTCTCTGAAATGTAGTAGGATAGCTGCCCCTTTCTCCACTCCTGGCCCCTGCTGCCTCAATGGGGTTATACTTGTCCCAGTCTCCATCACTGGCCCCTTGCTGCCCCCCATGGTCATTTTACAGTATAACTATTCCTCCTGCCAGACCCCTCCCTTTTCATTTTATGAGAAACAATCAAATTCCAGGCACATCCCATTGTCCTATCCTTACTCCAAACCCTGACCTTGCTTTAAGTTATGATAAGAGGAAGCTGCATACCAAATATGGTGGTCCTAGCTCTTACTTTTTAGGAATTATTGAAAAAAAGGACTCTCAGACAGATGGACAGACACACAGAGGCATATTTCTAAAATATACAGTAAGAAGATTTCACACTTACTGAGGTCTCATCCTCCATCTCTAAAATGTAAGAGATGCCTTCATCTGTTGGTGTTCCTGAGGGTTTAGTCCACTGTAAGGATAACCAGGTAACTCCAGCTTTAATCAGCACAGGACTAGCTGGCATGGAAGGGGCAGTGCCTGAGGTATGATACAGGACTTCTTCACTAAAACCACTGTTTTGAAACAAATAGTATGTAACCTCAATGGGATAAAGTAGGAACAAGAATACAATAGTTTCAATTTAATCAGTCAGACATATACATTGGTAATTGCATGTTGGTACATGATAATGACCATCCTGTACAAATGGTGCCTGCATGTGTAAATCATGCTAATGCAAGTTATACAGGCCCATATTTGAAAGTTTTGGCCTGGAATTAATATACATATTTGTTAAAATATATCAAAATAAAATTTGCTTTTTAAAATCGACTTTGAACGGTCATGTGCACAGCAGTAAGTTTCTAGAACACTTAGGTAATTTATCCAACTAATACCAAAGCATATTCTTGCCACCTTTACTCTACACAGTTTTCCTTTGTCCAAGATTTAATTAAAAATAAATTAATTTTTGCTCCTTAGCAAAATACCTATACAAACCCTTACAGACTTCAAGTGAGTCTAATTATCAAGTGCTAATTTTTCAGGGGTTCAGAACAATGAGACCAGTTAAGTCTGACAAAGTCAAGATTCCCGTGGGTTTGCCAATACAAAATTTGTATTTTATCATAAATGAAAATACAGTGTAGACCACCGATTAATCTGGCAAAGCCTGATTTGTCAGCCTTACTTGTCTCTTTGGTAGCCTTATTTGGAGACAAAAGGCAAGTAAATAGCACAAGAAAGAATGAGAGACATTAAGAAACAGTATTATTAGGGAGGGATGCAAAAGTGAATGAGGGAATATTAGGAAACCTGAAAAATATAGTTCTCTATATGGCTTACATAACAGAGACAACCTAACAACTCTGAATTCAAAATCTGGATTTCTTTTACATTGCCTGGATAATGTGGATTATTAAAAAGTAGAATCCATCATACTACCATTTAATTTCCCCATGTCCATTTACTTGTTATTTGTATTTTTCCACATATTAAAATGATGTGACTACTATAAAATAGGGCTGTTATAAAGTGGGTAATTGGGTAACCATGTAACTGCGGAAAATTTCAGTGGTTACATACGCTTGCAGTGTGGGGTGGCAGCCAGCTCCCCAGGAGCTGGTGCACACCAAAAGCCGGCTTTTAAGTTGGCTCCTGGTGCACACTGGTTGCCGCCCAGTGCTGCCATCTCCCCAGGAGCCAACGTGTACTGGCTCCTGCCTGCCGGCCCCACTCCTGGGAGTCGGGAGCCAGTGTGCGCTGAGAGTTAGCTGCCACCCCGTGCTCTGGCTCATACTGGTTCTTGGCTCCTGCCCCATGTTGCAGGCTCAGATACAGAGCCTGCAGTGCAGGGTGACAGTCATCTCTGTGGGAGCAGCGTGGGAGCCTGTGTGTAAACTGTTCACAGTAATCAGTAAGTCCAGGCTTATTGGTTAACTGTGTAAATCGTTATCCTATTACATCCCTACTATAAAACAAATATTGTGATCTTTTTGGTGTAACAGATGGGCCGTAACTTCATTAAGGTACCTTTTTTTTTTTTAAAACAGTTAAAAAAGCCTAAAAGACAACAGGTCATAAAAGCTTTCACAAAAACAGCATGCAGACCAGACCTTGGAAATTACTATATAATGAACACAAAACAAGATAGAATTTTCCTAATTTTTGCACTTGCACTAAATCATTAGTAAGAAAGTCTTAGGAACAGAGCTGTGTATTTCATGATGTCAGTTACTTAAAACAAAACGAATAGCCTATATCTACATCTATATATGCTAAATGCATGGAGCAAATGGAAGGGTGTCATGACCCAACCAATCTTGAGACTAGGCACACAGAGTTGCCAGTTGTCTCCCTGCTCTCACCCGGTATATTGTTACTAATCAACTAAGCAGAATAAAAATGAAAACTGAATCTCCTGAGTCCTCAGAGGAGGACCACCACAAATTGGTCAGGGCCTATTTAAACCCAAAGAGCGGTACAGAAAGTTGTCCACACAACTGTGCTTTACCTGGCTGTTATATCAGATCCTGGCTTCTTGCCTGACTCCTGGTTCCTGCTTCCCTAACGGGCTCTTGGTTTCTGTCTTATTAGTGATTCTTGCCTCTTGTCTCCAAGTCTGGCTCCAACCCTTGGCTTGATCATCCACCCCAATTCCTGCTTCAACCAGATTACCTAGCCATCTACATCCCGGCACCAAGAAAAGGGTAGAAAACAGACCTGTTGGCCACCCACAAATGCCAAAATACCAAGCATTCATCCAGTGAGTTGTTTTTAACTAATGGGTATGTTAAAATTAAATGTCAATAAAAAAAAATGGTTCTTAATTTATTTTTTACTCTTGGTAGGCCCAATTCAAAGCACACTGAAATCAGTGGAAAGTGTCCCATTGACTCCAGTGGACAATGGATTAGGTCCTAGCAATGTATTCGAATTTTCTACTAGCTATTTCTCTCTGCTTCCTTTTTGTACTTTTCCTATTTAGCAAATGGTTTTTGTGCTGTATTTCATATGTGGTTGAAATTAGGAATGGTTAATAATTTAAACACACATAGGAGTTGTTTTTATATTTCTATGAAATGTGATTTAAAAAAATGCTTAGAGTGTAGTTAGTTTTACAAAGATATACCACCATACAGAGTAATGACCTCCATCAGAAAATGTGAACTACGTACCCAGATATTGACAAAAGGACCTGAAGGCGTTTGTTCATTTTTATTTTATTCTTCAAGATTATCGTAGCTGTTTAGGTGTAATGCTATCTATTAAAATGACTTCAAAACAAAAAATCTCTGTTTTAAATTGTTGAAAATAAAGCTTATTTAATAACAGGAGCAATATACTGTATGAAGCTCTAAGAGGGTTAAGAAAACTTAAAAAACAAGTCATCCTGTAGCACGAATATAACAAATATATTCTCTCCCTCTCCTCCTGCCTCTCCCTCCCCACTTCTTCAGCATTCATAGCTCATCTTTTATAGTGTATAGCACATGGGCAGAGAAATGATATTTAATTACAGCAGCATTCTGCTGTATGTTGTTCCTACATACACATATGTGGATGTATACACATTACATTGTTTATGTATATAACTGATAATACCTACCTCATACCCATGTCATTTTTCGCTGCCAGTCTAAAAGTGTACCCCATTGCTGGTGAAAGTTTGGTAATTCTATACTGCTTCTGTTGGCCATAGTAACACTGAAAAAACTCTCCATTTCCTTTTCCCTAAAAGAAATAATTAAAACTCATTATTTACATTTCAGAGGGGTAGCCGAGTTAGTCTGTAATAGGAAAAACTTAAAAAACAACAAATAGTCTAGTAGCACCTTAAAGACTAACAAAACATGTAGATGGTATCATGAGCTTTAGTGGGCACAACCCACTTCATGATGTCCTGTCATCCGAAGAAGTGGGCTGTGCCCACGAAAGCTCATGATACCATCTACATGTTTTGTTAGTCTTTAAGGTGCTACTAGACTATTTGTTGTTTTTTAAGTTTTTTATTATTTACACTGTTAATCAGGCATATCCACTGTTTAAATGTAAATGAACATTCATCCTATTAAACTCAAAATAATCTACAGATGACCAAAGAAATAAGTGTTATATCATATTTTTTAAATTCAAAATGCTTTTCTTTCAGTCCTCAGCTCCATAGGGCTGATGAGGAGGCTGTGTATATTCTGCCCCACAGCCCACCTAACTTTTTCCGTGATAAGTCCTTTAGTGTCTAGAGGGCGGAGCCAGGAGATGTTTCTGTGGGGACAGCTAAACCATCCTTACACAATGGAGATTTTCACATGGAAATGACTCTTAGCACATAGATCTTGGAAGGAAGAACTGGGCCACCGGAAAGGAAAAAGCCACCTTAAACAGTGACTCAATGTAAATTTTAGAAACCATTGGATTACACTGCCATTTTCTAGTCTATGAATTGTGACCTATATCTTTGCCTGAAAGATATAGGTCACAATTAAGGATACGATCTGGTCACAGATTCTGTGATTTTAACAGTCTTCTATTCAGGACTCTGCTTGCACCCTGCAGTGGGGCTCCAGCTGTCAACCTCTCCCCCTCCTCCACCCCACAACTGACAGGGATTCAGCTGTCAGTGTCTCCCTGCCCCCCCCGTGTGAGGCCTTAGGTACGGCCTGATGTTGTAGAGCTCTGGTCTCTGTGATTTATGGCTTATTGTTTGCATTCTGTCAGTGTATTTTAATAAAAATTTCCTTGCCAAAATCTTAACTTTCGTCATAATTTTCTTCTGAAAATATGTTCATATTCATACAAAACTGTTTTAAAAAATGTATATAGATACCTACTTACCTCATCCCATTCTAAAAGATAATTGTGGATTTTGGAACCATTGTCACAAGACGCCTGCAACAAAGGAAAAGAATAAAATTAGGACTCTGTAGGAAGAGGACAAAATTACTTTGGGAAAATGATAAAGGGCTACAGGTATTCATTTATAGGTCACCTGGTCCAATTAATTCAAAGTGAGAGGTGACTGTAAAAGAAGGCTCTTTGCTGGCCAGGTCTCATGCGCATAGCCTCCTAGCTAAAAGTCACCCTCCCCCCGATGAAAAACCCCCGCGCTGTGATATTTAGAAAAAGAAGAACCAAAACCAGACATGTAACTTTTGCCCTGGCTCGGCCATGTCTGATAAGGCAAAAGAAGAAAACAGGAAACCATCTCACCCGCTCCCCTTCCCCCATAACCCTGTCACTACAGATGGGGTCTGCCCACCTATCACAGAAAAAACGCGCAAAAGCTTCATCTATAAATTGGCTCCCCCACCCGCACAAGAATTGAAGCTTCTCGAATAACGAATTGGAAGGTAGAATCCGAGCCAGGTCTGAGGACTGATCACCCGAGGACCCCTTCCCGCTCACCGAATCAAATGAATTTCCCAGAGCGTACTGTATACCGAATATGTTGTTGTTACTGTTGTAATTTGTGTGTCTGTTAAATGTAAATATTGTTATCTGAAATTGTTTAGAGATATTGTTAAGTAGTAGTGTTAATAGTTTTAAATAAGTGATTAGTCTTATAAGTAAGACTGATGTAAATGGGACTGTTAATAATCCCTGGTCCCTTGTTGACAACTATTGGGATTTAGAAAAACTTCAAGGAATTTTTTTACTGTATTGCATTTTGCTTATTGGCCATTCTAATAATTATTTGGTGCCTACGTATGTAAGAAATTGATAAAATAATAAGTTATATGTAGAAGCCCTTTATTAAAAGTTTAAAAGATATTCAGTAATAGTTTGCCTGTTTCTGCACCTCCCTGGGACTAGCCACATTCCCAAACCTTCTATCTTAAATCAACAGTGACCAACTGTTCCCTGATGCTGGCTGTTTGAGATTTCCCTTAAATCTCCTTTTTTTGACTACATGCATTTTTGAAAAATATTCTGACAACACTGTCAAATATCATGCTACAGCAATTTTTTGAGAAGCTATAGGGTTAGATAGGTATATAAAGAATTATATTAGCTTATCTTAAGGAAAATACATGCATTTTGCAGTTTAAATGAAGTAACAGATTTTTAGCAGCCATAGGAAGGCCTTGAAGAAAACATTAACTGTCAAGGTCAGTTATAAAAAATGCTGAACTCAAAATATGGCTAATAATAGATGAGAAGCCTTTAATTATTACAATTGGTTCCAACAGCCAACGAAAAATTGTTTTGTAATATGATTAATTTAGAATGACATCTAATGCAGCAATCATATCTTGAAGAAAGAGGTCCACTCAAACTTTTATCTACAGGGTTAAGGGTCAAATCCAAACTAGCCAAAACCTGTTTTTTAAGGTAAGTTAACAGTCAACATGACATCACTTATGCTGTATAAAACAAACAGGTTTGCTAGGAATATTTAATCAGATCTACCTAAAAAATGCCAGAGTAAATCAGGATCACAGAATCATAGAAGTTTAGAGTTGGAAGAGACCTCAGAAGGTCATCTAGTCCAATCCCTTACTCAAAGCAAGGCCAACCCTAAATAAATCATCCCAGCCAGGGTTTTGTCAAGCTAGGCCTTAAAAACCTCTAAGGATGGAGATTCTACCACCTTCCTAGGCAACCCATTCCAGTATTTTACCACCCTCCTAATACCCAACCTAGACCTCCCATACTGTAACTTGAGACCATTGCTCCTTGTTCTGTCATCTGCCACTACTGAGAACATCCTCTCTCCATCCTCTTTGGAACCCACCCCCCTTTCAGGTAGTTGAAGGCTGATGTGAAATCTCCACTCATTCTTCTCTTCTGCAGCTGAAATAAGTCTAGCCCCCTGGCAAGTCACATGTTCTAGTCCCCTAATAGTTTTCACTGCCTTCCACTGAACTTTCTCCAATTTGTCCACATCCTTTCTGTAGTAGGGGGCCCAAAACTGGACACAATACTCCAGATGTGGCCTTACCAGTGCTGAATAGAGGGGAAAAGAACGGTTACTTACCTGTAACTGTTGTTTTTCGAGATGTGTTGCTCGGGGGGGGAACTGAATGGACATGAGCAACACATCTCGAAGAACAACAGTTACAGGTAAGTAACCGTTCTTTTCTTCTTCGAGTGGTTGCTCATGTCCATTCGAATCAGGTGACTTCCAAGCCAACCCCACTTAGAGGAGGAGGGGTCGGAGCACTGAAAAAGAGATGTCCACAAGAGTTGAACAATCCAACAAATTTATTCAACTAAGCGAACAGCATAAAAAAAAACCATAGAAAGTGCAACAGTACAGGAAAAGGCATGTTTACAAAACAGAACTGAGGACTGCAGCGCCCATGCTTGCATCCTCTCTAGCCTGCTGTGCCAGTGCGTAGTGCGCCGTAAAGGTATGGAGTGACGACCACGTGGCTGCCCTGCAGATCTCAGTAATTGGAACCTATGCCCCAAAAGCTACAGAGGACGCCTGCACCCAGGGAATGTGCTGTAACCCAGGACGGGACCTTTCCGGCTAAGGCATAACACTCCCTGATACATCCCGCGACCCAATTGGACAACCTCTGGGTTGATATGGGGAGCCCTTTCATTCTGTCAGCGACAGCAATAAACAATTGTGTGGATTTGCGAAAAGGTTTAGTCCTATCGATATAAAAAGCTAGTGCACACCTAGCATCCAGGGAATGTAGCACTTGCTCCTTAGAGGCGGCATGGGGCTTTGGGAAGAATACCGGGAGGTAGATCTCTGGGACAAATGAAAAGGTGACACCACCTTAGGGAGGAAAGCCGGGTGAGGGCGGAGCGTCACATTATGATTGGAGAAAACCAGGTAGGGCGGATTTACCGTTAAGACCCTCAGCTCAGAGACCCTGCGAGCTGATGTAATGGCCACAATGAACGCAACCTTCATGGAGAGGTGCTTCAAGGAACAAGTGGTCAGCAGCTCAAAGGGGGGCGACACAAGTCTAGACAAAACGAGGTTAAGGTCCCATGCGGGGAGAGGGGGTCTAACCGAGGGATACAACTTATCCAAACCCTTAAGGAACCTTTTGACCACAGGGTCAGAGAACAGAGAAACTCCTGCCGAACCCACATGGAAGGCGGAGAGAGATGCCACATGGACCTTGATAGAAGAGGTAGAGAGGCCACTGGACCTAAGTTCAAAAAGGTAGTCCAGAATGGACGGAACAGGTGTACAGGACGGGTGCACTCCCCTTTGGGATGCCCAAGACGAGAAGCGCCGCCACTTGGCAGCGTACGACCGTCTGGTAGATGGTTTTCTACTACTTAGGAGCACCATCTGTACCTCCTGGGAACATTCCCTTTCAGGTAGAGTCAACCACGGATAAACCAGGCCGTTAGGTGTAGAGACTGGAGATTCGGGTGAACCATGGTTCCCCCGTCCCACGGTTGGGTCAAGAGATCCCAGGCTGGTGGGAGCGTTATAGGCTCCTTGGCAAGCATGTCCACCAATATAGGGAACCAGAATTGCCTGGGCCAGCGGGGGACTATCAGGACAATTGTGGACCCGAAAGTCCTGGCCCTGGTTAGGACCCTGGGAATTAGGGGAAACGGAGGGAAAGCATAAAGGGTGCCCGCCGGCCACGTCACCGTCATGGCATCCCCCCAGGAGTGTTCCCCGAGCCCGAGCAAGGAGCAATAATTCTGGCACTTGGTATTGTGTGCCGAGGCAAACAGGTCTAGCAGGGGATAGCTCCACCTGCGGAAGACCTGGTGAAGAACGGAGTCCTTGAGAGACCACTCGTGGGCTCCGAAGGACCTGCTCAGAGCATTGGCCAGCAAATTTTTGCACCCCGGTAGGTATTCTGCCTGCAAAGCTATGTTGTGCTGGACACACAGGTCCCAGAGGCGCAGGGCCTCGCGACAGAGGGGAGGCGACCGGGCACCCCCCCGTCTGTTGATGTAAAATACAGCTGCCGTGTTGTCTAGGCAGACTAGAACGGAGCGGTGAGAGAGCTTCGACAGGAAGGTCTCGCACGCTCTCCTGACTGCTCTGAGCAACCGTACATTTATGTGAAGGGCCCGCTCTGCAGAGGACCAAAGACCCTGGGTCCTGTGGCACCCCAGCTGTGCTCCCCAACCCAGGTCCGAAGCGTCTGTGGCCAGAGTGAGCGAGGGGGGAGGCACCTGAGTCCACCATTGTAGGGAAACTATTACCTCCGGGGGCACTGTAAGAACCGTGTCCCAGAGGCCCCTGGATTGGTTGAATGCTCTTGCCAACCAAGCCTGCAGAGTTCTGAGTCTCATTCGAGCATGGCGTACCATGTACATGCACGCCGCCATGTGCCCCAGCAACCTTGAGCAGACCCGGGCGGTCATGATAGGGGACCGAGTCAGTTCGGAGACCAGCTCCACTATGGCCAGGAACCTGGCTCTGGGGAGAAACGCCCTCGCCAATGTGGCATCCAGGAGGGCACCCACAAATTCGATGCGCTGAGAGGGGGTCAACGATGACTTTTCCTCGTTCAGCGTGAGTCCCAGCCTTACGAAGAGGGCCCTTGTGAGGGACACGTGGGCCTCTACTTGTTCGTAGGACCGACCACGGATGAGCCAGTCATCCAGATACGGGAATACGTGTACCCCTGATTTGCGGAGGAAAGCCGCCACGACTGCCATGCATTTCATAAAAACCCTGGGTGCTGCAGAAAAGCCAAATGGGAGCACAGTAAACTGGAAATGGCACCGGGAGACAATGAAATGGAGGACTCTCCTGTGGCAGGGTCTTATCGCCACATGGAAGTAAGCATTCCTGAGATCGAGAGTAGCGTACCAGTCTCCTAACTGTAGAACCGGAATGACAGAAGCCAGGGTTACCATTCTGAATTTGGATTTCACGACCGCCTTGTTGAGATCCCTTAGGTCTAAGATGGGACGGACACCGCCCTTGGGTTTGGGGACTATGAAATATCGGGAGTAAAAACCCTTACCCTCCAGGTGCGAAGGAACCCTCTCTACCGCTCCCTTTTGGAGGAGCGCCAGTACCTCCTGGCAGAGGGTGGCTTCGTGAGAGGTGTCCCTGAAAAAGGACGGGGAAGGTGGGTTGGAAGGGGGCGAGCCCAAAAAAGGGATGGTATAGCTACTCCTGACTATGTTTAGGACCCAGGTGTCATTTGTGATTTTTGCCCAGGCTTGAGCAAACCAGGATAACCTGGCCCCAAACGGGGGCCAGGGTGGGAGGCTGGTGCGCAACTCTCTGGGAGCCTGTCAAAACTGATGTTTTTGCTGTTGGGAGGGACCTTGGCCAACCCCACGGGGGTTGTCTCCTCTCGGGTGACGCCTACGCCCCCTTGAGGACAATGGACCCGGAGCCACCCCCGTACCCCCACCAGAAGCACGAGGACGGCATCTCCAGTAATCCCCATGGGGGATCTGGGACTGCGGTCTCCCCTGCTGTCTGTAGGGCAACTGATGACGCTGAGGAGCCGGTGTGTGGATCCCCAAGGATCGAAGGGTAGACCTCGTGTCCTTGAGGGTATGGAGCCTCGAGTCCATATGCTCCGAGAATAACGCCTTGCCGTCGAAAGGCAGATCTTGGATAGTAGACTGGACATCAGGAGGTATTCCAGAGACTTGCAGCCATGCACCACGGCGCATAACTACACCTGACGCCATGGTGCGGGCTGCAGAGTCGACCGCATCGAGGGAAGCCTGGAGGGCTGTGTGGGCGATGGCCTTACCCACAGAGGTCATGGCCAGAAACTCCTGATGGGTCTTGGCAGGGAGCTTCTCTTTGAATTTATCCATGGCCTGCCATGTATTAAAAGCGTAACGACTTAGCATCGCTTGCTGGTTAGCGATGCGGAGTTGCACCCCACCAGTGGCGTACACCTTCCGGCCCATTAAGTCAAGGCGCTTGGGCTCCCTAGCTTTCGGGGACGGCCCCGGCTGGGGGAGTTTTTCCCTTTGGGCCGCTGCCTGGACAACCAAGGACCCAGGGACAGGTTGGGAGTACAAGTGCTCGTGCCCCAACTGGGGAACATAGTAGCGCCTCTCGACACCTTTTAAGGTAGGGGTCAAGGTCGCCGGTGTTTGCCACAGGGCATTGGTAATTTTTGCCACCATTTTATTAAGCGGCAAAGCCAAAGGGGCGGGCGCGTCATCTGAAAGAATATCGATCATATCAATATCCTCCATGACTGGCTCCACCAGGACACCCAGGTTGGAAGCCAGACACCTGAGCAGCTCCTGATGCGCTCAGGCATCCATAGTAGGCAGCGCCGGTGCAGGATCCACCAGGGCTTCATCAGGAGACGATGGGGGGAAGGAGGCGGTCGTGACAACAACGCCGATGGTTGCGTTCGGCGACCCGAGGCTCCTGACACCACAGAGGGGGGCATGGGCCCTTGCCACTGGTGGTAAGCCCACGGTGTCCAGAAAGGCCACTGTGGATGAGGCGGCCACGTCTGCTGCACCTGTGAACGGTCACGTCGGTGCTGGGAACGGGATCTATGGGCCGAAGAGGCTCCCGAGGACCCAGACTTGAGGGATGTCGCATCAGAATCTGACGAATAATCGGAGTCGGGCCAGGGGGGCGCCGACGAGGAGTGACCTGTAGCCGACGGAAGAGCAAACCTGGCCATGGACTCAGGCTTGCCCGCATGGGCACAGCGGGGACATGCTGGTGCCGGTGCCTGCTGTGGCACTGGGGGAACAAAAAGCTGTTGCGGTACCGAGGGTTGCAGTACCGGGAGCACCGATGACTGTTGCGGCACCGGGGAACCCAGTCCCGGTGCTGAAAGCGTTATTGGCGCCGAAAGAGGTGCCGGTGGGCCCGGTGCCGGTTGCACCTCTGGTTCGGAGCATGACGGTGCTGAGACGAACCCCGAAGAGGTTGACATCACCGTCGGCTGGGGCACCGGCAAGGTCCACATGGTCGGTGCCAGTGCTTGCGATGGTGCCATGACGTGCGCCGGTGCTGAAGAGCCCGGTGCCGACGCGAGAAGGGACAGTACCGGAAGAGTACTCTGAGCTGGTGTCGAAGATGACGGTGCCGCAGACGTTGCCACAAGGCTAGGGTGGTACGGCACCGGTGCAGCCAACAGGGGGGCTGGGAGAGATCCCAACACCGAGGTAGGCCGAACCCAGTCGGGTGCTGAGTGAGGCTTGGGAGCCGGCGTCGAGAATGGCGTCGATACCGAGGCAAGTGGTACTGGTCCCACGAGGTACGGTCCCGTCACATAAGTGGCCTGAGCCTGCCGGTCTTGCCGGTGCAGAGGTGAAGCCAGAGCCAACACGGCCTCTGGCGAAGGCGACTTCGACCCTTCCGCCTCAACCGACGACGGAGGGGAGGTGGTGAGACTGATAAGGTCCTGCGCCGCCTCAAAGGTGTCCGGCATGGACAGGCGGTGCGGGGGCAATTGCCCTGGACTAGAGGGACGTTCCGCTCGCTTACGGCACACCATAGAGGATGTGTGCACCGGTGAGTCGGCACCACGGTGCAGGTCCAGCATGATTTTTCGAGACGGGGACCTCCCACGAGACTTTTTTGACCTCTTCGATGCCGGAGAGTGAGACCGGTGCCGGGTCCTCGACACCGGGGCGGAGCATCGTGCGTGGACGCCGGTGCACTGTGCAGTGCCCAGCTGGTGCCGGCTGTAAAGCTGTCTCCATGAGGAGGAGTTTTAGGCGAGAAACTCTCTCCCTTTTAGTGCGCGGCTTGAAAGACTTACAGATCTTACAGGCGTCCGTAAGATGGCTCTCACCCAGACACTTCAGACAGCTGTGGTGAAGGTCTCCTTTGGGCATGAACTTTGCACAGAAAGCGCACGCCTTGAAGCCCTGGCATTCCGCACCCCCGAAGGGGGAGGAAGAACAAAGAACGAAGTAAACACTAACTACCTAACTGAACTATTTACAATGCTAAGAGAAACGGGAACCATTAACTAATGTGAGAGAGAGACATGCTCCAATGACCATCACGGGCGGTATGAAGGAACTGAGGTGGGGGAGCACCGGCAGGGGTACTTATGCCCCGCCATAGCGGCGCCACTCCAGGGGGCGCCCTGCCGGCGCTACGGGTACCACTAGGGAAAACGCTCCGGAAGATGCGGTGCACGTGGTGCGCACACCTGATTCGAATGGACATGAGCAACCACTCGAAGAAGAATAACCACTTTGCTCAATCTGCTGGCAATGTTCCTACTAAGGAGTAGAGCAGCTGTCTCTGACCAGTTGATTGCGACTGACTGATCAAGGTGGCTCTGACAGTCCATCTCCATCTCAGTCCCTCATGATCCCCTCTCCTCCTCTAGTTTTCCAACAGGAGACTCAGCTGAACTCAAAGTACAGGCTTCATGCTCCAGGCTGATTTGCTGGATGCCTTCTCAGCCGGGATTGTTGTCTTTACTTTGAAAGGTGCTTAAAGGCACAGGGAGGGGTTGAGTGGATCATGGGCTGGGATCACTGCTTTGACTTGCAACTAGGTTCCCTCCTCTGATCATGAAGAGGAGTGGGCAGAAAAATGCCCTTCATACACCTCATAAACTGGATTAGGGTGTATTTTTTCCCACAGCCAACCAGAAGAGTCTACATGGGGGGGAGGGGAGGAAATCCCCTGCAGCCCCCCACTCCTTGCAGGTTCACCAGCTGCAGCAGTGGGCGGGGATGGGAATCCTTTGCAGCTCTCCAGCCCTGTCTGTAAGGGAGGGAATCTCCAGCAGCTCAACAGTCACTGCAAGGCTGGGGGAGGGGAGAAGGGGACCAACAGTTGCCAGTCAAAGGAAGCCCCAGCTTGAGAACAGCCTTCATTAAACAAGTCCCACATAGGTTAATCCACACACACACACCAGGCCTATATCAATCCCATCCCAGAGAGCAGATGGAGCATAACAGAGGCTGCAGAAGGTTAACAACAGCAACCCTGGTAACTGCCACAGCATGAAATGAAAGACTCCTGTTTCCTGAAATAGCATGAATGGAGCAGAGCCTGTTTCCAGCACAGAGCCTGGTGCTCTCAGCCAGGCAGGGGATGAAGTGATTGCCTGCTCCCTGTGAATTCAATATGGTATTTGATGTCGAGTCATTTATTGTTATAACTGAAATAACTGCACAAATCATACTGCTAATTTGGGATGCTGCCTGAGTCCTTTTGGGCAACATAAATGCTGGGGAAGAAGGAGAGGGGGGAAGGGACTAGCAGGGACAAGGCTCCACTAACCTCAGACGGGGGAGGGAAAGTGCCTCTGCCACCCTGAAGAAAATCCAGTCATTTCCTGGGGAATTCAGCATGGAGAGCATGGGACTGAGATGGTTATTATATGGATAACTATGTGTGTATATTTGTACCGTGGTGAGCTGTCTGTGGGATTGTCACAACCAGTGTTTTTATCAGCATCTCTCATCAGAAAAATAAGCTAATCTTAGCTAATTGCACGTTTGCCTCCCTTCCACTCCCAGGACATGCCTGCCCCTGTTCCACATGATCCCTGCTTTCCTTCCACTCCCAGTACTTACCTCACCTGCTCTTCATCATCTTCTTCCTCTTCCCTAAGAGGTTGGCTCCCCATCTAACACGTCCCAAAATCCATCTCCCTTTGGCTGACCCTCCTTCACCATCTATCCTCCCCTCTTCCCGTTCAAAGCTTCAGCAGAGCCAGTTTTCCAATGGAATTGATTTGGGCTTCTTTAAAATGCGGTGCATGCTGGGGTTTCTTTTTCCTGCAGTGGGGTGGGTGGGCGATAGGCACAATGTACTCTGAACCTCCCCACAGCATGACAAACCGGGAACCCCTCCTGTCTCCTTTCATGGAGCCCCAGGAGAGAAAAGCAGTCTAGTGATCGCAAAGCTATGTCAGAGCTGTTCACATTTCTCCAGCAGGGAGAAAGGCCACAGTAATGACAATGCAGAAAGAGTAAGGGCCTAGACAACCAGGTCTCACCTGAGCTCCTTTGGGTGCTAGAAGACACACTGATCTCATAGAGAACTTTGTCATTTGCTAAAAGTGTCTACTCCTCCTGCCCCATTACCTTCAGATTACTGCTGTCCCTTCCCCATGCTTTAGGCTTCTCTGTCTCCGGCTGCCTCTCACCCACTTCTCCTGTCAGTTTTTGTTACTCCTTACCTCCCTCCTCTTCTCTTTGGACCCCTTTAATTTTCATCCTTCCTGCTTTTGTTGCCTCTACCCATGCCTGATCACCCTTTTGCTGTTGCTTCCTCCCACTCTTCATTGTTCCCGCCATCAATTTGCCTCCTCCTGTTGCTACCACCTCTTGCCGCTGCCTCCTCCCCTCTTGACTACTTGGTGATCTTGTTCAGGAAGCTGGCTTGGTGATCAGGGGGCTAAATTGGGATCTGATAGAGAGCTGGTTCAGCTGCTGTGACAAGTGGTGGCTCTTGCTAGCAAGAAGATATTTTTCTAAGTATGGTTCTCATAGCCTCAGGAGGAAAGGCAAGGCTTCTTGCATGGACTGCCCCTGTGCATTCAACAGGGAGTTCCAGGAGGATTATAACCAATCGGCTAACCAGCTGCCAAGGGGAGTGGATGCTGTTGTCTGTGAACCTTGAGAAAGTGTACAGTTGGAGTTAGGCAATAGCCCAGACCACCCATTACAGTGATTGTGGTCAAGCGAACTTCACCAAGCCCTTTGGCGCATCCACCCATACAGGCTTTTCCTTTGGGCCTCCAGCTTGGAGACAGCTATCCTGCATGCTAGTGAGAGGGGAAATGCAAAGTCCTGCTTCCCACAAGCATTCAGGTATTTTCTCTTTGGCCTGGTTGCTTGCTTAGCACCCCATACTCCCACCTCCAACCCAACACTCTGCCCAACCTGAAGTCATAAAAAGGTTGTAGATCACTGGATTAGAGTGTTACCCTGGGTCTGACCTTTTTGTCAATATTCTCATCAAATGCTTACGAATACTTGTTACTGTGGAAATTGCTTATTATGTAGGCATTTTAGACATTTTTAGACCAACAAATGCCATTTGGCCTTTAGATTTAATAAAGGAATTTATAGTTGAATTTCTGTTGTATTAATACTATTATATATATATATATATAACACACACACACACACACACACACACACACACACACACACACACAGGTTGAACCTCTCTAATCCAGAACTCTCTCATTCAGAATGATTTCAGTTAGCCGAATGTCCACTTTTCGTGGGTGTGGCCAAGTCTCCTGCAGTCCCAATAAAGTTTGTTTGCAGCTACCAGTCCTAGCTCTCCATGTTCTGTGCTATTTTTAGCTCTAATTTACCCCTAAATGTCCTCTAACAACACAGTAAGCAGTGGAAGTGTTGGTAATGCTGCTAGACAATATTGACCTCCCGTGGTCCAGAAAACTCTTTTGTTTGGAATTGGTCAGTTTCCAAGGGTTCTGTATGAGAGAGGTTCAACCTGTAGTAATAATTCCAACAAGAGCCGAACTACAGCCACAAAGATTTTCTTAGCATGATGGCTGATGATCTTGCCTATTAATTTTTTTTCAACCACATAACAAAAGTAAAACTATCACTATAGATTATGACAGCCTTAATTTGCTCTTTTTTTGATATTTGATATTTTGAGTCCTAAAAAATGACCAAAATACTTCTCCAGGCCTACGAAAGTCCATAGGACAGGAACTCTTTTTCACAAACTGACTTACTGCCTACAAAAATAAGTTGTACAACTCTTTTTCTGTGAAAACAAAGAATCAACATAAACTAAATTAAATAAACAGAAGTCTTTGTAAAATACATTTTGTAACAAATTCATTTGACAAATATACTGTACAGATACTGAAGTTCAGACCAAAATGGTTACGAGTCTTAAGACTGTTTTAATAAACAAATATACTGTACATCAACAAGTTATTTTAAAAATAGTCCATGTTTTTGATTTTGAAATAATCTACAAATGATGAGACAAGTTGTTATTTAAAAGCTGAAACTTAAAGTCACATATCTATTTATCCTCAACTTCACTTTAGCTAGATGTTACCATTAAAATGATCAGCGGTGATTTAGTTAGCTATGTTGGCACTTAGGTATCAGAGTGTGAACTAGTCAACTGAGATGAACAGAGCAGTTTACATTTTTGTAAGCTATTGGTTTAGAATGTTTGCAGTATCACAAAAATAACAGTTTATACTTGAATTGATGTTTTTAAGGTTCTTATGTCTTTTTAAAAAAAAAACACAAAAGCTTACCTACGAAGCATTCATCTGATAACAAATAATTTACAGTATAAATAGTTGCTGATGATCATTACGAAAAACCCACAACACACGAAAAATGAACACAGAAATAACCTCTGAAAACATCTTTTAGGTTTCACTCAAAACTGCATTACTTCTGAATATTATAATTCCACACTTATGGTTATATTGAGATTTGCACTTAAAGTAGGTATTACATCTCTTTCTGGGGTCATTTAAAATAAGTCTTACTTTCCATTGAAGAGTCAGAGAATTTTTGGTCCGATTAGTTATCCTTGGAGGATTTGGAATATCAGGTTCACAACTCATTGTTGTAAAAGACTCAGCTTCTGAAGGGCTTCCCTTTATGCTGTTGCATTCTGCTTGAACTCTTGAGTAGTAAAAGAGATCATAAACATTTTGTTTCAGCATGTAAATATACAATTTCTGTACAACCTGAACAATACTTTGAGTTGACAATGTTAAAAAAACTAACATATTCCCCCCATGTTACAGTTCAAAGTAATAATAAAAATGCAATATACTGCTTTGGATAAAATACATAGTATCTTCCAGCAGTCAGCAGTTACCCTGCCTATAGCTAACTGTGGTTTCTCACACATATCTGCTTGCAGTGTACTGGATACTAGGGATGTAATAGTGTAGCCAGTTAAACGATTTATCAGTTAACGCTATCAGCTACATGCAGTCCTCCCCCCTCCCCAGCTCTGCATTTAAAATATTTTGGGGGCCTGCTGGCTTAGTCCTAACTTGCGCCAGGTCTGACAACTACCCCTAACACGGCTCTGCATTTAAAGAGCTTGAGAGGTGGCGTGTAAGCATGTTGGGCTCGGTCTTGGCTTGCATCGTGTCCGACAGCTTGCAGCAGGGGTACTGTTAGACTCGGCGCGAGTCAGGACTGAGCCAACGTGCTTGCACACCAGTTCTCAAACTCTTTAAATGCAGAGTAAGGATTTTAAGAGGCATGTAATTAGCTAATTATGTAGTCGATACAATTTGTATCAACTACATGATTAGTTAATAAGGGAAGGCACTCTGTCCTGGCTCGCTCCGGGTCCAGGAGCGAGCCCTACTATGGCTCTGCATTTTAAATGCTATAATAGCCGGATGGCTCTTACTGGAGTTGGGACCCCCTGTGGATAGTAGCTGCTGCCACGAAGCAACTCCTGTCCGTAGTCATGGACAGGGGCTGCTCTGCGGGATGTGGAGCAGACTCTGCTCATGGCGAGCCTGGGCTCGCTGCAGGCAGAAGTTGCTTCATGGCAGCCTCCCCTGACATCTCACCCTGCGCTGCTGCCTCTGATAGAGGCAGCAGCGTTAGGGGGGGCAGGTGGCATCACCAAGATGGTGCTAGGGGGAACTGGCTTTTAAGCTGACTCCCCTTAGCACCGGCTTCTGCTTCCTCTCCTGTTTGCTGCCTCTGATACGGAGGTAGCAAGGGGCAGGGTAGGGAAATGCGAGTAGTTGATTACTCGACTAATTGCTTACATCCTGAATGCACAGCTGCTTATTGGTTAATCGTGTATCTGACAAATATTTGTCAGCTACACGATTACCAAATTACATGCTTCCTAACGTTCCTACTGGATACCAGTATGAGATAACTGTGGGTAAAGGTAGATTTTTAACGGTGACCAATGAATATACAAAAAAAAATGATCTAAAGGTAAACGAGTACAAAAATATTGAAATTTATCAACCTCCATATTTTTGTTTCAGATAATAGTACATTGCAGTAAATTACAACACTGCTAAAAGCCAATTTTTAAAAAAAAGAGATATTATAAGATGTATTGATGCTTAGAATATCAGATACATTAAAGAATTTAAGCAACTTCCACCTGGTTTTGCACAAATTGTGAAAATTGGAAGAAAAATCATAACATATCACAACTTGAAGTTTGGTCTTTACCATTGACTACTTACCTGCATTAATTAGAGAAAAACCTAAAAACCTTTGTGGCTTAAGGACTTCATGTTTCATACTTAGGCCAAAATTTTCATGCCTAGATGTTGGGCACTTAAATACATATTTATTCAACTAAATGTGTATTCTCCACATCCTTTTGTTAGTCTGAAGTCTCATTAGCATCTAACTTAGAAACGAGATAGAGAGAGAGCATGGAATCTTCTTCCCCATCATTTGCTATTTCTTCCATGGGCCATGAATTGTGCAGGAGTTCTCGCTGGCCTGAAGAATTATAGTGAACTAGGGACCTTTGTAACAGTGCACAATTGGTCGGATTCTCTTGTCTATTATCACACTGAGTAAATTGCACAAAGTGGCCTTGAAATGTCCAGAAATAGCCAGTGGATTACCCCTTCTATAGGTGAACTCTCCATTGGTAGAAACTTGGCAGAAATGGCTCCATCAACCACCTGTGCCAATCCTGCCATAATAGGAAGGAACGGATAGTTTCAGGGATGTTCTGGTGGGATGAAGTAAGAAGGAGGGAGCATGGTATAGTGGGAACCACAATTGGCTTCCAGAATCTACCAGTTTGGACCTAAGGAAGTAAGAGTTCACTACTCTTAATTTGTGAGTATCAATATTTCAGCCCTAGTTAGTTCATAAACTACAGCGATCAACAGGGAAAGAGCAGAATGTCTAATAGCAGAGACTGAAGATCTCCAAGTCAGCTACTGTGTTCATATTGTTATACATACTAATTACAATCAAATGCAGACATTTACTTGAAAAATTTCCATTGCATTTAATAGATATAAAAGGGTACTTACCTTGCATGGTAATCGGTTGCTGGCCTGAGATCATTTATGGTAATACTAGTTTTTTCTCCACTAGAAAGAAGTACAATTTTATTTACAATATTGTCTCAGAATAACAAATTAAAGATTGAAATAACCTAATCAATCCACTGCACAGAGAGGATTGCTCCGCATTATTTGCTACAGATTTGTTGCTGTAGTATAATTAGTGGTGCTTTATTAAAGATGTGTCTAATCTTTTGGTTTCCAGTTCTTTTGTATAAAAAAAGGTTGTCCTCCACTTTGGTCACCCAACATGTAAAATATCATTTGACTCCCATCCCTAGGTCTACACTACATGATGGGTAATCCCTTAAAATGCTAAATATGTATATAATTTATAAACACTGATTTTCACACCTCTGAGATAGATAAAACAATTACTTAAAATAGTAACTGATTTTTCAAGAGAGCTGCCATTGTATATTCACATTTGTGGAAATACCAGCACACCTGGAGTAGTTCTTATTGGGGCTGAATGAGCCCCAATTACTTCATTTCATACCACTGTACATTCAGAACTGAGGCTTTAAAAGAGCTGTGTAGCCCTAGTCACAATCCTTCCATTAAACCCATAAATCCTATGAGCAAAGAAGTTGGAAGAAGAGGGGATAGGGGCAGGTGGAGTACAGAGGCAACACACTTGAATAACCACAATTATTATGGTACATAACTTTTTGTATTCTTTGAGGAGGACTCTGCATATTTCTACTATTGAGAAGCAAGCAAGAAATGCAGCCCACAGAAGGTGTCCATTAGCCTGGTTTGTCTAGCTTTTAGATTACATTGTGGAGGTTCATCTAGTCTCCCTTTGTTTTAGGGAAAGAAGAATCTAGGACTCTGTTGGCGAGGCTTAAGTTTTGCTTACATTTCACTGTTTCTAGGATATTGTATTCTGGAAGAAATAAAAAGGTATAAAAGACTGTCATGGGGTCCCAGAACCTTGGAAAAGTACCTTTGTAAAGGCAGTAGCCGTAGTGCAAACTGAAGTAAGTAAATAGAGCTTTAGATCTGATCTTGTATCATTTCAGATACCTCAACTTCCACTATAGCCAACTAAAGTACAGTCAGGGGAAGATGAAGGCATTCTGTTCCTTAAAGCAGGGGTTTTCAAATTTTGTGATACTGCAACGCCCCTCTAAGTTGCTTGTGACCCCCCCCCCAGGGGGTCGGGACCCACAGTTTGAGAAACGCGGCCTTAAAGGCTCGTGTCTTTAAATAGTAAATTATTTGGGAAATAAAGCAGTTTCATCTGTCCGATTAAAACAATTTGCCTCAAAAGTGAAGTTGTGGAAGACTTCTTATTATTTCAGCCTGTAGATAGAAGGCAGTTTTTAAAATAGGTTTTTATGTACAAAGTTCGAGGCATCAGTAATCGAATAAAGATAACAAATACCTACATATATACAGTTTTGTATTTTCCATCTTTTCCAGAGTTTGAAATCAGAACTTCATAATCATATACATCCGGCACATTATTCTTGTCAGCGTCCCCATTGATGGCACTGGATGGATGGGACCAAGCAAGTACTACCGTCCGTGCCTGAATGTCTGATATCTACAGAAACATAACATTTAAGAACTGTCATATAACTTATAACTAAATAGTATGAATAAAACAGAATAGAAAGTGTGAATTCATTGCTTAGGCTACAAGTGGCACCAAACTATGCATTTGAGAATAAAGGGAATGGCACAATCACTTCCATCCTCAGACACAAAACTGTTTGCAACCAAAGAACATAGATGAGTAACCAGAGCCACCTAGTGGTAAAATACAAGTGAGCAGTCTGAATACATTTATTTTTCACTCTTGTGTATAAATTCTGGGAATACTTTTTTTTTTTTAATTTAAAAAGTCACTTACGTGCATTATTTCTAAATGCTACTTTGAGAGCTCTTAGCAGAGCGGTTCCCAACCGCCGGGCTGCAGTGGCTGTCAGAGCTCAAGCTGGCTGTTCCCAGCGACTCACCTCTGGCAGCTGAGGTGCAGGTAGCAGCAGCAAGAGGCAGAGCAGGAGGCACATTCCTTCTTCCTCCATGCTTGGGAAGATGCACTTGGGGAGGGACGGGGCATGCTGCATCTGGATGCTCCCCCTGCCCGTGTGGTCTCTTTTGCCAGTGGCGGCAGGAGGAGGCACCTCCCCAGGACTCCAATTCCCCCTCCCCACCACGCCAGCACAGCTGCTTTTGCCAGCGGCGGCACTAGGGCTGAGGCAGCGGCAAGAGGAGTGCCTCCCTCCCTTCTCCCCACCCTGTAATGGGAGCCAGCTGGGGCTCCATGCTCCGCCCTCCCACCCATGGGGATGCATGATGCACTTGGAAAGGGAGGGGGCGCAAAGGAGGGCTACTCTCCATGCCCACAGAGCAGTAACGGTCACGCTCCATAGAGGGGGCAGCCTTGCTCTGGTGAATGTGGGGGTGGGGGGCATGGTGGGGTCACGGGGCAAGAGGGTGTTGGCATGGGCTGTTGTGAGTCAGAGGTAAAGGGTCAAAGGGCATGGGACATAGGAATGGGGGTCAAAGAGTGTTAGGCACTGGGGGGCTGGGGACGGGTTATGGCTAGGTGGACTGGTAACATTTTATTTACATATTCATTATTTACACAATGAACAGGCAAATAAAATGTTCCCAGTCCACCAAATGTTTGTGAATTGGTTTGCTGGTCTGTGGCATAAAAAAGGTTGGGAACCACCGTCTTAGCATCACAGGCTATGTCTACATTTACGGCTGTATGGCAAGTACATATACTGCATGTCTCCCGCTGCCTCTCACCCTCCACAGGTGTAAACAGAAGTGTAGATGGTGAGACACTGTTTAGGTGGGTAAAAATATATCCAGAACCTTAAGGGTATGTCTACACTACAAAGTTAATTCGAACTAACTTTAATAGCGGCTACACATACAAACCGCTAGTTCAAATTTAAATCGAACTAGCGGAGCGCTTAATTCGAACTAGGTAAACCTCATTCTACGAGGATTAACGCATAGTTCGAATTAAGGGCCGTGTAGCCACTTAATTCGAACTAGTTGGAGGCTAGCCCTTCCCAGGTTGCCCTGGTGGCCACTCTGGGCCAAACCAGGGAAACTTTTCTGCCCCCCTCCCGGCCCTGGAGCCCTTAAAGGGGCACAGTCTGGCTACAGTGCTCATGCCAGTTGCAAGCCTGCCAGCACCCAGCCAGCAGACCCTGCACCTGGCACGGAATGAGCCAGCCACCCGCTGACACCCAGCCCTCCGCCTCTTCCCAGGACCAGGCTGGCGGCTCCCAGGAGCCTGCCCGGGGCCGCAAGAGGCAGGCGCCTGCCTGGTCTAGTGTGGAGATCGTGGACCTCATTGAGGTTTGGGGGGAGGCCTCCAACGTCCACGACCTCTGCACTAGGCACAGGAATGCGGCCGTCTAGGGCAGGATAGCTGCCAGCCTGGCCACCAAAGGCCACATGCGAACCCAGGAGCAGGTTTGCATGAAAATCAAGTTGGTCCAGTGAGACCCCCAACCCTGAGCCCTGAGCTTAGAACATAAGAATGGCTGTACTGGGTCAGACCAAAGGTCCATCTAGCCCAGTAGCCGACAGTGGCCAGCACCAGGTACCCCGGAGGGGATGGACCGAAGACAATGACCAAGCGATTTGTCTCGTGCCATCCATCTCCAGCCTTCCACAAACAGAGGCCAGGGACACCGTTCCTACCCCCTGGCTAATAGCACTCCATGGACCCAACCTCCATGAATTTATCTAACTTCTCTTTAAACTCTGTTAGGGTATGTCTACACAAGCTCGTTAGTTCGAGCTAGGTAGGCAAATGAGGGCAACCAGAGTTGCAAATGAGGGCAACAAGGAGTAACGGTAGTTCAAATTAGGATCTCTAATTTGAACTACCTATTCCGTGCCGCGTGTAGCCGTGGGCACGGAGTTCGGACTAAGGGGGATTTAAAAATGGCGGCGCCCGGGAACATGCAAATGAAGCCCGGGATATTTAAATCCTGGGCTTCATTTGCAACTCCGGTTGCCCTCATTTGCCTACCTAGCTCGAACTAACAAGCTAGTGTAGACATACCCTTATAGTTCTAGCCTTCACAGCCTCCTGTGGCAAGGAGTTCCACAGGTTGACTATGTGCTATGTGAAGAAGAACTTTCTTTTATTAGTTTTAAGCCTGCTACCCATTAATTGCATTTGGTGTCCTCTAGTCCTTATATTATGGGAACTAATGAAGAACTTTTCTTTATTCACCCTCTCCGCACCACTCATGCTTTCATAGACCTCTATCATATCCCCCCCTCAGTCTCCTCTTTTCTAAGCTGAAAAGTCCCAGTCTCTTTAGCCTCTTTTCATATGGGACCTGTTCCAAACCCCTAATCATTTTAGTTGCCCTTTTCTGAACCCTTTCCAAGGCCAAAATATCTTTTTTGAGGTGAGGAGACCACATCTGTACACAGTACTGAAGATATGGCGTACCATAGTTTTATACTTCCCCTCCTCCTCCTTCCCCTGGCTTCCCCCTTCCAGGTCCCTCCTCCCAGGTTTCACCCTCTCTCTTCCCCTCTCCTACCTCCTTTTCCCAGACTCCCCAGAGGTTAATCCCCCCCCCCATTTTGTTAAATAAAGAGAGTTTCTATTTTTTAACACGTGTCCTTTATTTTTTACATCAGGAAGGGGGGCTAGGGAAGGGTAAGTGGAAGGAGCTGAGGGAGGAATGGGGCACGAGGATGGGGAGGACTGGGGTGGCTCTGCGGGCTCCTCGGGGTGGAAGCTCTTCTGCAGGGCCTCCTGGATCCTGACAGCCCCCCCCAATTAACCCCCCCCCCCCCGGATAGCAGCCTGCGGCAAGTGCAGCTGGACTGATAGCCGAGTGCGGGCACTCAGGGCACTCCAAGACAGGACTGCTTTGCTGTCCCTCATCGAGGTAGACAAGCAAGCGGGGAACCCTGAGAACTGTCTATCCGGAGTGGGGGTCGGGTCCCTTTAAGCACAGCCCTCGGTAGCCTGAGGCAGCAGCTCCACACACTAAGTCCTAACCTGATGCCCTGCCGGCACTGGTTCCGGCCAGCCTTAACTTCAGTTCAGGGTTCACTCAATGTGGACATGCTATTTCGAATTAGCAAAACACTAATTCGAATTAGTTTTTAGGTCTAGATGCACTAATTCGAATTAGCTTAGTTCGAATTAACTAATTTGAATTAAGTTAGTTTGAATTAGTGCTGTAGTGTAGACATACCCTCAGATATATACTCTACATGGCTGTTTATATGCCCAAACACTGCCTTCCATGTCTAAACTGAAAAAGGCTCCAGCAGTTGGACAAGGCTGAGGGAGGCAGAGGAAAAAGTCTCCGGCAGTTCCCTGCTTCTGGAGCCTTTCCCCACCACTGGGAGCTGCTAGAGCAGGGGTCGGCAACCTTTTCAAACCAAAGAGCCAAACTACATCAAAATTCAGAACAAGTGGTCAACAAAGAGCCATATAAAAATGCCCAATTGCATGACTGGAAATATACAACTTAATATTATTGATAATTGACCTAATGATTAATAATAGTATAAACGATACACTGTACTCTCAGACTTTATTTAATGGGACTTCTGCTGCTGCATCTTTTTGCACATTTCTTTGAAGTTTACATCATAACTGGTCAAATCGAGCTTCATGCAGTCTGCTGTCAATCTTATGGCAGGGGGCTTGGGGTGTGGGAGTCTGGGTTGGCGGTACGAGGCAGGGGATTTGGGTGTATGATGGACTCAGGGCACAGGATTGGAGCATGGGGGAGTGTTATGGCAGGAGACTGGGAATGTTGGGGTGCAAGAGTCTGGGCTGGGGGTATGAAGGGCTCGGGGCAAGGGGTTCAGGTGTGTGATGGGCTCAGGGTTGGTGTGTGTGGGGGGTGCAGGAGTGTCATGATGCTGCGGCCAGATGGGGCCTGGGCTCCAAATGAGGGCTTGTTGGCCAGGCTTCATTAAATAAAGTAAAACATTATGTCCAACACAAAAGGTTTCAACATTGTCTTTATTTATTTATGATAGGAGTGAGGAACCTTTTTTGGGTCGGGGGCCACTGACCCACAGAAAAATCAGTTGGGGACCACACAAGCGAGAAGCAAAAACAAAACAAAACAAAACAAAACCCTCCAAAACCCCCCAATCCCTCACTGATGTGGCCCCCAACTGAAACACCTCACTTCCCTGGTGCTCCAGCACCATGGTGGGGGTAAGGGCAGGGAGGACTTAGGTTCAAGGCCTCAGGCCAGATTTACTCTTCAAGGGGTTCCAGGGTCAGTGGGTTTTGTGACCCCCCCCCAGGCTCTGGGGTGGGGCAAAAAATGAGGGGTTAAGTGTGTGGGACAGGTCTGCCAGTGAATGGGATAGGGATGGGAGTGCAGGATCTGGGAGGGAGGTGGAGTGTATGACAGGGTGAAGGTGCGAGGCCTGGGTAGGAGGTAGGATGCAGGAGCAGGCTGGAAGTAGGGTGTCTGGCCAGGGGGAGGGGGCAGGAGCAGTCTGGGGGCAGATGTCTGGCCAGAGGGAGATGAGGTCTGGGCATGGGGGGGGGGGGGGAAGAGATACTTATTTGTTTTCATGCGGCACTGCAGGCACAATGCTCCCATTCACACGAAGGAAGCCTCTAGGAAGTGTGCCCCGGGAGAAGGAAAAGCACAGCGTGCGGAGCCATTTTTGGTTCCATTTGTTCCCTGCATGTCGGGGGAAGGAAAGGGTAACACACGTTCCCCGCTCGTTCCCCACATGCCGGATCCAGCGGGGTGTCTTGGGGCTCTCGCCCCATCCCTCCCACAGGAAGCTGGCGCTGGTGTTCCAATCTTGTGGGGGGCCCTAAGGCTGTAGTGCCAGCATTGCCTCCCTGCTGGAGGGAGATCTAGGGGGGGCTGAGTTGGAACTCCAGAAGAGCCATATCTGGCTCCCTAGTGAGCCATATTTGGCTTGCGAGCCATGGGTTACTGACCCCTGTGCTAGAGTCTTTCCCCATCACAAAGGCTCTGTTCAGGGGAGACAGCAGGAAAAGGCTCCAGCAACGGGGAGTTGCTGGAGCCTTTCCCCTCTGCCTCCCACCACTAGTGTCTTACACTGCAGCATGTTGCTACACACTGCAGTGTGGATTCAGCCTGCTTCTCACTGCTGCATGCAGCCACATGAACCATACATGCCACTGCTGCCGCCAAAGCAGACTAGGGCAGAAAAGAACATCAGGTAATCTAGTCTGACCTTCCAAACAACAAAGACCACTAAGTTTATCTAGTTATCGCGCATAGAACCTAATAATTTGGAATAGAATACACAACGCTTTTTTGCACAAAAACCTCTTGCACAAAAGGGAAAGGAAGAGGAAATGCAAATGAGAGTGCGACATATGCAAATGAGAGCTCCATTTGCATTTGCTCTTCTGCAAGAGGCTTGTAGTGTAGACGTAGCCTGTGTGTACTTCTATCTCTGTTTGCCCAAATGATTTTAACCTTGTCAAGAATACAGTGCGTGAAATTCTCTTCTTAGCTACACTGGAACTGTATCAAGGTGAGTAAAAAAAGAATTCAGTTTAATAAACCTTAAAAAGACAGTTTATCTAAAATTAATGAAATAACCACTTTATGAACTTCAGTGACTGAAGATCCATCAGTCTGGATCATTATTATTGCTATCTAAAAGTCAGTCAGATCTGGACAACAGAAAGCCAAGTTTTACTATGGGATAAAACATGAATAGCTCAATTCTGATTTTATGAAAAGTAGCATTTACTCACCACTGGCTTGTGGATACTAGAAAGTAGTGCTTCAAGTGCTTTTGTTTCTTCATCCTTTTCTTAAAAAACAAAACAAAGGTCTGTGATTAATTGTTCAATTTTTCCAATAAAGCATCTTTTTAAATATAGACAACACTCATACATTTAAATGTGCGCAAGTAGAACTTCCATTCCAACTTAAGCTGCATTGATATAAGGCACTCTAAAACTGAAATAAGAGTATCTAAACAAAGAGGTTGTATACATTTAATAGATTACAGAGGCATGACCATCTCCTAAAAATATTTGAGTTTAAATAACCTGCCGCTTTGGAGGGTTTAAGAAATATCTTGGCTATCTCACCCTAATTTTCTCTTACTAGTGTAAAAAAGTGTCTACACTATACACTTATTTAAGCTGCATCATATATGTCTCAGTGGCATGTGTGAGAAAAATTAAGTGACAAAATTAACAAGTCAACCAATCTAACCTAGCTTAGGTAGGTTGGGTCTAGATGGTAGTAACAGGGTATTTTTTTGTTTCTTTTTTTAAAAAATTAGAAAATTTCATGTGAACTCCCCCCTCACTAAATCTCCCACCAGAAAGTCAGATCAAGTCAATTCACTATTTTATATTCATAAGAATTTTTCTTGTTACAGTCACTTAAAAATATCTGTGATCTAGAATTTCAGTAACAAGGGCATAATAGGTCACACTTTAAAGTGTTTCCTCTTTTAAAATCAATTTTAAATTTGACACAAAATCCTCTGAAATGAAGCAGACTTGCAAAGAAGGCTTGCTATGTGTGCATATTTATGATTTTTAGTCACAACAGAGTAATACTGAACTTTGATTCAAATGCAGTTAGTAATTATGATGATAAACAAGTACAATAAAAAGTGAAAAAAGTGAAAGAAAAATTCTGGTACACAACTGTAATGCTGTTAGGAAAAATATAGAAATTACAGTTTATAAGTGTTTACATAGAAATACCTGTACTGATAAGATTCTCTATTATTGGACAATAACATTTTTGATGCTGCCCCCAAGAGAAACATCTGTTATTTATACATATAAAACTGAGGTATGATGGCTATTAAAAGTCTGTAGGATGACATCAGATGCTGGGCAAATTAAAACAACCAACGTAAAAAATCAACCCAATTTGAACAATCTCTGTTCTCTTACTCTAAAAAGTTTGACTACTTTTAAACATAAAGCTCACATTTCAAGTATATTATTGTACTGTAAAATGTTTCACTGATTTATTTTATAAACCTTCTAAATAAAACTGTTCTACATCTCAGCAAAAGGGTGAGAATTTTATTTTTTTAGTATTCCACATAGACTAATATTGACAGTTATATCTTTACTGATATGCTATTTTGTTTTTAAATTTACTAAAAAGCCGCAACTTATTGTACGTAAAAGTGTAATACTATTCACACACAGTGAAAACAGGCAGTGGGGCCAACAGATTCGCCAGGCCCCACGACAAGGTGTGTGTGTGAGGATGGATCTGCGCCCCCAGAAGGGGCTGGAGTTTGGACAGAAGAGGCAGGACTAGGACTAGCCTCTCTCAGGAAGCCCACAGGGCTGCGTGGAATGTGCCCCGCAGAACTCTCATGTTGATTCAAAGGGCCTGGGGCTCTGGCCACTGCCCTAGGGCAGCTACCTTCTATGCCCACCCCGCCCCCAATGTAAACAGGCCATCAAGCAACCAGTAATGTATTCAAGGACCAGCCCCAGCAACAATCTTGTCCCTTCCAGTAGGGAGAACACAGAAGCGATATAACCAGCCAAGCTATGGTGTGGTCAGCCCTAGAGGTTGAGACCACAGATCAGCCTACTGGTTACAGCTGGGTTGAGGTGAGAGAGAGAGTTCAAGGGTAAGTAATGGAGGAACAAAAGCGAAATGCCAGAGCCAGAGGGTAAACCAGAGTTGTAAAAAAGAGCCTGAGTTTAGGATTGAAGCCAAAGTCTGGAGCAGAACAAGGGCTGAATCCTAATCAGACAACAGTTGAAGTGAGAGTGAAAACAAGGCTGGAGCAGGGACTGTAATGGATAGCTGGAGCAAGGACTGGAAACAGGAGGAGGACAAGCTAGTGATGTAAGAGTGTAGTTGATTAGTCGACTACCCGTTAAGCCTCTATCAGAGGCAGCAAGGGAGAGGGAGTAGGAGCCAGTGCTGGGGGGAGCCAGCTTCCCAAAACATTGTCTCTGTCTCTCCCCTCTGCTGCCTCTGATAGAGGGGCAGGGGAAGCTGCTCCGGCAGCAGCCTGTCCATTGGGGGGGGGAGGGAGGGGCAGGTCCTAGCAGGGAGCTGGGACTCCTGTAGACAGGGACTGCTGCCTGTGAAGCAGAACAGTCATGCCAGACCACAGGTATTGCTGGACCAGAGAATCCCAGATTTTAGAGATGCAACCTATACCACATCCGCCCTGTCTCTCTAACATGTTGTGGGGAACCCAGCATCATCTGAAGAAGTGGGCCGTGCCCACGAAAGCTCATGATACCATTACATGTTTTGTTAGTCTTTAAGGTGCTACTAGACTATTTGTTGTTGTTTAAGTTTTTCCTGTTACAGACTAACTCAGCTACCCCTCTGAAGCTTTTGGTATAGAAAGACATTTAGAAGTTAAATATGAAAACAAAAACCCACAAAAACACATAGGATTTTCCATCTGCCTAATAACTGGAATGTAAAAATAGTGGAGCCACAGACAATTGGAAGGGCATGTGAGGTCATTTCTGCCAGGGAGAGAGTTGGGCTGAGTTCAGCTCAGGAGTAAGTGCCTGGAAAAGGCACTGGCAACTTGTGCTCCCACTGAATCCCACTAGGAGGTGTGTAGAGCAGGGAGGAAAGATAGGGTTGGCAGTGCAGCAATACCAGCACTGATGTGGGGGAAGCCCTCTGAATCCCTCCCCACCTCTACCACAGTCACAGTTACCTGTTTGGCCTGTATTGGGGGAAGTGATGGGAGAAATAAGTGGGGAAGGAGCTGTGAAGGGAGTGGGGGCAAGGTGGAGCTGGATTGGAGCATGTGTAGGAGGTACAGGGAAAGTGGGAAAGGGACCAGAGGCGATGTGTGGGGCAGTCGCATGCTCCCCCCAATTCTTTAAATTGTGTCCATCAACCATAAAAATTATAAGTCACCCTTGGCAGGGACTGCCTCCACAGTGCCATGCAAACAGTTTGTGCTGATAGAAACATCAATAAGTGGTACCATGAACATCAAAAAGAGAAACCCAATGGTGGACAAAGTGCAGACATTTATCTAAATGGAACTGTAGCATATGACCTTTCAGCTCTATGGTTCTATGATTCTATTATATGGCATAACGTCTACCAGGAATGGTCTAGACAGTACTGGGTCCTGCCATGAGAGCAGGGGACTGGACTCGATGACCTCTCGAGGTCCTTTCCAGTTCTAGTGTTCTATGATTCTATGACCTACAAAACTTGCTCAGATGAAGTTGGAGCTTTGCAAGCTAGCAGCTGCAATTTCTCAGGGCTATCCCTCCTTTAGCAAGGGTAGTTGTAATCTTCATTTTGTTCTGGTTACGTGAAATCAACAGGCTGATGTCCAGCTCCAACCTTATCACAGTCCGAGTGCTCCACCTCTACAGATAAAATTGCATTATGTTAATTTTTTGCTAATACTTACCTTCTACTTCTGTATCCACTTGAGAATTACTTTTGCCTTTTCCCAAAGTCTTGCTCTTTGTAGATCCTGTGCTTACACTACTTGTGTTCTGTCCTTTCACAAGTCCATTATGTTCATCTGTGGGTGAAGGACATTTCTGAGGTGATAGTGGCGGACTGTTCAATTTATCCTTCGGTGTTCCATGCCGATCTTTTAATTTTTTCTGTAAACGTTCATATGTTTTACTAGATCTTTCGTCTCTAAAGTTGGACCTTCCATGGGTAGAGAGAGCATCTAAATTAAAGCAAAAAACAGGAAATGCTCAGCAAATACCACAATGCATAAAATATATTTACAAATTCATTTAAAGAGATTCCAAATATAATCTTGAAATTAGATCTGTTCTTTTCACATTGTGAACCTAACTAGCATAAAAGTTCACCTATTTAGCATTTCAAGCAAATGTTAACTGTTGCATATATTTTTTTAAAGAAAAAAAGTGTAATCATTAGTCCTGTTTTAACTAAACAATAAATCTTAAATATTCCAAATTCTGCTCTGCACTGTTAGGTACAAGATTTAATAGTATCAATATGGCAAAATTAGTGCTCGCTAATACGACATTGCTCTCCCTCTAGCATCAATTAGAAGTCAAGGTGATCAAACCAGCAAATTGTGGTGAATTGGTATATAGCTTTACATAACCAAAAAAGCCCAACCACACAAACAGAACAGGGTTTTGGACAATAATAATGACTAACAACAAGTAAGAACTGTTGATTCTTGACAAATTTTGTACTGAAGATCCTACTTCCTTTCCCAATGCTAACATTTTCATTCATATTTAATATCACATACAGAAGTTCTTTAATTACGCAGTGCAGCCTTTTAAAAGGTACACACCACAGCACCAGATCTGTTTTCTCAGTGTAATCCTATCTGTCATTAGTAAAGGAAACAGCTGGTGTTTGTTTTACTTATGGGAAAAGGAGATTGCTCTCAGGATGAACAATCTGTCTCTTTTCTTTCTCAATTTCTACACTGGTTGCGTTTAGATGAAAAGCTTAGAAATGAGAAGACAGGTATCAGATGGATGAGATGGTTAACTCATCAACTTTCGGTAGCAAAGATGGTTTTATTAAGACAAATTACTTAAAATGAAAAAGCTTTATAAAATATTTTCTTTGCATTATATAGATAACATATGTACACATACGATACTTATAACAGTCATTACAATATATACATATAAACCAGTATAAATATAAGGAAATAAACGTGTTGGATATTTTAATTTATTGCTAATATTTTAAATAGACAGAAGTAACACACTGACATCTTAGCTTGCGTAGATGTACCATATCATTGCACACAATCTGAAGAGATAACTATGAAGTGGACTTACAAATATAAATATTAATTCAATTTAGGGATGTACAATTTTGATTTGGCTAATCGAATAGTCGATGCAATTTGATGCACTGACCATTTGATTAGTCGATAAGGGTGCCTCTGCCTCTGAAGTATAGCAACAGCCCCAGGGCTGTTGCTACACTTCAAAGGCAAAAGCGCTGTGGGGAGCACAGGGCCAGTGGGGGACTCAAGCAGCCTACTGCTGGCCCCTGCTCCCTGTGGCGTATCACAGCAGCAGTGCCGCATGGAGCCTGGAGTTAGCAGGGGAATCTCCAGCTGACCCTAGGCTGCATGCAGCATTTCAAAGCGGCAGACCCTGGTCTCTATGAGGCGCTGCTGCTTTGAAACGCAGCATGCAGCCCAGGCCAGCTGGGGACTCCCAGGTGGCCCTGGGCTGCATGAGGCATTTCAAAGTGGCAGTGCCACGTGCAGCCCGGGGTCTGACCCCAGGCTTCATGTGGTGCTGCCGCTTTGAAGTGCCCCTCCTCTTCTCCCCACCCATGTTGCCTCTTTCTGATTTGCTTATCAGATAGTTGACTACTTGTTCACATTCCTAATTTAATTCTCAAACAGCTAGCTCCTGTTACATTCTGCAAATTTTAAAATTGAGAGATTTTCTTTGAATATTTACCACGTTATTTGGAACAATCTGTTAGTGGAATGCTAGCTTAGTTAAAAATATAAAAATGACTGCCATTAACTATATCTTTCTATTGTGTGAAATAATCTGCATATAATAAATAAACCAATTATGATATATGTAAATAAACCAAATATGTTATACAATTCTACAGTCACAGAATTTCCCTTATCGTAGAACTGTGCTGCAGAATTAAAGGCCTTAAATATATAGAAAGTTTTAGCAAGTTAAATTGGTTTCTTAATAGACTTAGTTAAATGGATACAAACCACTTGTGTAGCATCCTTATTTTGTTTTAAAAAAAAAAAAAAAAGAGTCTTAAACTGGATATAATGCAAGCTGGTAGGCAATCAACTCAAGCTAAATCCAACATAAGACACTTTTAAATTGAAATAAGATTGTGTCCACAGGAGATGGGGGTGGGAAAGAGAATGGGAGAAGGAGAGGTAGTATTAATTTAACTGAGCTGCTTTAGAACCTGATTTATTTTAATCAGTACAACTTTATGGTATAGTCAATACCTAATATTTTATTTAAAAACAAATTTTGAGCCATTATTGGGCAATCTACAAGAAAACAGCCTGACAGTGCAGACCCAATGGATGCAACCTCATTCATTGCAACTGAGAGTTGACTTTGAAGTGTATTAATGATAATCTCAATTTTATTAACCAGTTTATTTTCCAATCATTTTAGTAGAAAAATTCAGTTAATGTGCTGAATATGGTGATTGATGCAATGATGGATATTTGAGAAGCAGCCAATCGCGTGATGATTACGGGGGTAGTAACCTAGTAGTTCAAGCTCTCCCCCAAATTCCAAAACACCTTTGTTTCTGCACAGAAGGGGAGGGAAAAATAAGAATAGCCCCCTTCCCTTCCCATTCTCCACATCCACCTTCTTAGTGCCAAAGCCTCTGCTAGCTTCTGGTTGCCAAAATCCCAAGTTGCATTCCACACTTGATGCCAGGTAACAAAATACCAACAATCCCATGCTAGGCAGCCAAAACCTGCAGATACTACTCCTGACATATTCTGCAATGCAGTTTGCCTCTGTTAATACAAAAATGTGCAACTTTGCAAAAAGCATTACATTTTGCACCAGTATTTAAAACATTCGAAAACAGACGTAGATATTGAATTTAGTATGAAAATAAACAAGGAATAATGTACTGACTGTTTTATTAATTTTCACATATTTAATTGAATCAAGATGATCTGGTTTTCAAAACACTTGAAGTAACAATGGAAATTTCAACGTAACAGAATTCTACACTGTTTACACGGCAGAAATTCACAAAATTTGAATCCAGTGTCTCACAAAGAATAAAGAGCCCAGCTATAATGTATCAGCCTTTGAGCATGCTAAGATATTCATCATGGGTAACATCCTGGTTTCATGGTAGTCAATGGGAGTTGTGTCACGGACTTCAATGAACTCAACTTTTAACCTCAAGTTTCTACAATATACTGCAGAACATATTAATCTGCTGCTAAGACTTGAAAATTACTACAGAGGCATCTCTTCTCCAACATCAATCACGATATACTGGTTTTTATATTTAGTCTGAAAGAAAATATATTTACTAAGGGTAAATACAACATGCAAATAAATAGATGACATAGCTGAAAATAGCCAAATTCTAGCATTTAGTGTTGCATCTTAAAAATTGAAGTTTGTTTTTCAGTATTTGCAAAGTGCTGGCAGAGTACTGAGAATTATTATACAGACTGGACCTTCTATGTATGCCACCCTTGGAAGCTGGCCAGTCCCGAACAAGGGAATCTGTCAAATCAGGGGAGGTCCCCTGTCACTGGCCTCCCAGGTACCTGCCGACTGCTTCTGGCCCCAGCCAGCCCCCACTGCCTTTAGCCAACTGTGCTGCCAGCCCTGGCTAAACCCCTCAGCCCTGGAACTCCCAGCTTTACTGCCTAAGCCCCCGCTGTAGGGCTTCTAGCCGCACCGCAGAGTTTCTTGTGCTGGCTGAGTCAACTGCTGCGGGGCTCCACCCTCCACGGTGGGACTCCCCACGCCACCTGAGCCCCCTGCTGTGCTCCTTGCTGCTCCGCTGGTGGCTCGAACAGAGCTGTTTCCGGTAGCGATGTGCTACTGGTAGAACCCTAAGCTCTCCGTAAGTAGCACATCTCTACAGGAAGCAGCTCTGTACAAACCGCCAAAGCTCCCTGCACCACCTGAGCCCCCTGTGCCGCGGGACTCCCTGTACCGCCTGAGTCCCTGCATTGGGACTCCTGGCTGCACCACCAGAACACCGTACGCTGGCAGACTTCCTGCCACGGGGCTCTTTACACTCCCAGAGTCCCCTGCCGCAGGGCTCCCGGCCACATTACACGATTCCCTGCACCTCCTGGCTCTGTGCTCCCTACATTGCCTAAGCCCCCTGCCCTGGGCTCGCTGGTCCAAGAACATCCGTGGTCCAGCCCATGGATATTCCCAGGACAGAGTGTCCCGGTTTAGGGAGGTACAACCTGTACTAAACAGAGTGAGACAAAATACTTGCCCCAAGCACAGTACAATTTAAAATAACTTGAGAACTTAGTTTCTAATTGTTATTTCATCTCCATACTTACATGTTTGCAAGAGGACTATCAGACAAAACAACATTTTTAAATGGAGGTCATTGTACAACTCCAAATGACTTTAATGGCTGTTGTGTGTCTTGGATCAGACAATCATCGCTTTGCACTTATACAGCACTCATGCCAGTAGTATCTGAGCACCTCCTGAGTGCTTATGGATTTATCACAACAACATTAATGTGAAGTCAGGAATTACCTTAATTTTACACATGAAAGTTAGGTGCAGAGACAGATTATAGAGACTAGATTTTGAATTAAATTTAGTCACTGAGTTAGGGACCTGATTTTCAAAAACTCTGAGCACTAACAGCTAGGGATTTAAAATCCCATTTAATTGGTTATCTGGTTAAATGTATTGATTGATTTTGGTGACTCAGATGTGCAGTGCTCATTGTGACTATTTTGATTAGTCTTTTCTGCTTCTATATTCAGTTACTTCCAAAAGTCAATATTCATTTTAAGCTGTGAAATGATATAGTAGTCAGTAAATGAACTGATATAAATAAATTGGGTTTAGAAAAATCTTATGCTTCTTCTGTTCCTTTATTAATGCCTCAAACTTGAGCAGATCAGATCACAGAACGTTTGTGTTTAAAGCAGGAATGTTAGGAAGCATGTAATTTGGTAACCATGCAGCTGACGACAAAAATTTCGGTTACACCACTAACTGCTATGGCTCTGGATTGAAAGGAGCTTGGGAGCCAGCAGGCAGTCAGGCTGGCTCAGTCCCGGCTTGTGCTGGGTCCCGGCTTCTACCCCTGCTGCAGCTCTGCATTTAAGTATTTCCCCAAATACTTTAAATTGCAGAGCTGCAGCGGGGGTAACTGCTGGGACCTGGCATGAGCCGAGACTGAGCCATTCTGACTGCATGCTCTCAGGCTCATAAGATACTTTAAATGCAGAGCCGCGCTGGGAGTGGGGGGTGAGGTAACTGCTGGGACCTGGCACGAGCTGAGACTGAGCCCGCCTGCCTGCTCTCAGGCTCACAAAATATTTTAAATGCAGAGCCATGGGAGAGTCGGGAGGGAGAGGGGGGAAATGTTTGCATGTGGCCGGTAGTGTTAACCAATCAGCATCCACTTATTGTATAATCATTTAACCAGATACACTATTACATCCCTAATGTAAAGGGACACTGTCTGGTAGTCCAGTTCCTAAATATTATATAAATGTACCATGTATTCTAAGAATTCCATTCCACTCCACTCCAACAAGTGTGGTCTTATATTTATGTATATAACCACTCTATCACTCTAATTCAATTTAAGAAACAAAATGTAAACCACTGATACATACAGTAAGTCCACATTATTAGGAAAATAAAATACAGAACTTTAAAAGTATCATATAAAACTGGTTCTAAACTGCAATAGAATTATATTAGGAATTAAGTAAGTAGTAAGATTTCCTGAACTCATTTACATGTCCAGACATGGGTAATTTTTATCTGGATATTTAAATATTAGCAATCTGGAGGGGGTATTCTGAAAAATGGTTTTCATACCCCAATAGTGCTCAAAATCTGTGGTGGTCAGTGGTGTGGATGTAAACTCCTGTTTAATCAGTTAACAGTTAAATGTTAGGTTGAACCAGTTAACTATTTGAACAGTGGCAGGCTGCTCTGGCCTAGCCTGAGTGCCCCCCTTCCCACAATGTGGAAGGCTGCTCCATCGTGTTGGGCTGCCTGTTAAGCCGTTTAACCAGTTAATCATTCACATCCCTAGTCGGGGTCATTAGAGAGAGAAAACGTTAGTGTCCTCTGAGAGGAATACCCTGGCAGGCTAACAAAACTGGCAGTAGAGCTACATGATCCAAAACCATTCAATGTCAGCACTATTTACAAAAAATAAAGGAGATGAGGAGCTGGGAAGAAGGAAATCTACAACAAAAGTTAAATACTGAAATACATTTATTAAAGAAACAACCAAAAAGCCCCTCTGGCTCTAAGAGAGCTCTCAAAATTAGGGTATGCACCCAGCTACATTTTGCAAATCTCTAAATGTACATTGCACCATTATACACCAGTTTAGGACATAAAGTGGAACCACCACTATACTTAATTACATAATGAATTATAGGTATTAATGAAATACCTATACTGGAATTTAGCCAGGATAGAGTTAACACTCTTACTCTTATGAAAAACCCCACAGGTAATCAAGAACTCCTTTTTATGTCTCAAATGAAGGAGACACTTGCAAGATCACCATCTCTTAGAACCACGCTGAGGCAATGATTTAAATACCAAGTCAGAGGAAAGAGTAACACTCACTGCAGCACAAAAATTACATCATATATCTCTTGCTGATCCTGTGGGATGAGCTCCCTTCTCTAACTCAACAGGTTTAATTCTACTTAGATTGTGATATCAGACAATCTTCTGAAACAACGTACTTAATGTACCTTAATAAAAAACTTATATGGTTCTCTAATACTGCCTTTATTTGTACTGCAGGATGCCTAGCCAACAGCTCTAGTTTAGGCTATAATACTGCTTACAGCTAACACTTACACAATGGAAGAATACTGAATGGATCAGAGAAGCCATTAAAATATGAACATGATGCTTTGATAGGCTCGGTAACACTTTGATAATTTACTTACCCAGATCTCCATATACCTGTGAAGTATGATACTGTGGTATGTACTGCGAAGCCATATCACCTGCTCCAGTCACTGCTGAGTATATATGTCGTGGTGGAGGGGGCATCATGGCTTGAAGCGGAATGAAACCAGACAATGGAAGATGCGGAGGCCGATGTATTACTGCATGACTGCCAGGGTGAAATTCTGGAGCCTGGGGAACCACCACGACCCTTCGAACACCATTGTCTTCGATAACCTGTAAGCCAAGAGAACAAAATAATTATTTTAGATAACAAACAGCTCATTTCAAATATACACCTTAAAGAAGAAATGGAGTTGGAGCTATGCAGTTGAAAGATAACAAAACAATTTTTTTAAGAGAATTTTTCTTTTTGAATGTAAGACCAAAACAATCTTCAATGGCACAAGCAGAGCAAAATGGTGATGTTAAGTCAAAAACAGACAGAGAGAAGAAAATGACGGATCCTTAGAAGTGTGTTTCAATGGATTTCTTGCAGGAAAGAGTAAAAGTAGAACTGATTTCAGGATGGGAAAATAACGGGAAGAAAGTAGTTCTTCATCCCTCCTGAAATGCAAGCTGTTTGTAACAAATTTTATGAACAATTTTTATCCTTACAGGTCATTTTGAGCTTTATCAGTGTAGTTAATACATGTTTAAAAAAGTGGAAAACTAAACATGACTCAGTGGTAGTACAACACACTACCTAAAAGGGGATCTGGCTTGGAGTTACCATAGCTGGACATATTGTGGAGGCAATAACCTCAGACTTCAGAGTGCCAAAAAGGAAAACAAAATTACACTGACCTCAAGATCCCAATAACAGTGTTACAGAATAATATCTCAGAGGCAGTTGCTAGGCCATTAAGCTGACAGGTCTGCATGCTGATGAAGTTGCAGTTCGTATGTAACAGGAAGCAACAGATGTAAAAGGGGGAAGGGAGGGAATAGCCATTCAGAAAAAAGGAAAAGGAAAACATATATGTCTACTATATCTCTCTTTATATAAAAAAGTTTCACCTGCCAGATGACAGAATATTCCTACTGGGTGACAGGATGACATCATCATGTCATCAACGTCAACAGGCTCTTTCAGCAGCAAGAAAAAGGGGGGTAGGCAAGCGTAGCAAGCAGAGGGCACAGCCCCCTAGTAATATCCTAAATATCTTCCTACCATAGAAGAGGGACCAATTGGCATATATTGTGAGTTGCAGTGATGTTTGGTGAGATGACCTTCTACTGTGATGGTCCCACAGAAAGATCAGTTGGGGGTTGCACAGAAGAAGGAAACACAAAAACAAAACAACCCCCCCACCCAAAATAAAAAACCAGAAACAAAATCACTGATGTGGCCCCTGACTGTGAAGGATAAAGACACTTCTCCCTTCCACACTAGAGCCTAGGGGGGCCCAAGCTAGCAGATTTTGTGTGTGCTGTGCGGGGACAGCGGGGGAGCTGGAGCACCAGCGCAGGCTCCCCAATGCTGGAGGGAGCCCAGAACATTAGGGGCAGAATCCAGGCAAGCCGGGAGCCGGATGCGGCCTCCAGGTCTTAGGTTCCCCACCCCTGCTTTAAAGTAAATATCACATAACATTCCAAAATGTTTGGTATTTTGAAACAATCCCTTGCTGGAAAAGAAGAATATTTTAAACTAAAACAACATTTCTTAAATCTACCAAAATTGCTGAAGTGCTATCCTTGCAATCTAGATATAACAACAGAAGTATAGGCAGCTATAATTAGAGTTGGTCAGTTTAATTGCCCAAACACAAAGATGTAATTTTAATTATTTTTAAGACCCCTTTGTTTGAAGCAAGGATAGTCATATGAAATATGTTTCTAACATACAAAAATTATGCTACATGTTACAGCAAAATTTGGAGTCTGACAAACTGAAAAAATAAAGAATGAAAGTTCTCTTGGCCCTGCTGCACTTAGTTGAGGCATGTACAGTGTGTAAGATGTCTAGTTCACAGCCTCCTGTGATATCTCAGCATGTCAGACTAAGGAGAACTTCAAATGTGTATACATATATATTTTTAAAAGTTTAACTCTAAAATGCAGCAAATCACACAGCTATAAAAGATATTCAGCAAAGCATAATGTATTAATCTACCTTTCTTGCCACACCTGGACCTGCTCCTGCTCCTATTCTCCATGATGCCCCTGCACAGTTTCTGCAGAAACATCATACTCTGTCTCCATTCTTCAGGAGTTACCTATATGGCAGTGTTTTCAGACAACCAGCCTGGTGGTTAGATCTAGCCTGCTAACGGTATTTATCCAGCCCCATAACAGATTCAAATTTGGTAGCAAGGAAGATTTCATTAAAACAATGTTTCTTGCCCTTATGGCTTAAAAAAATCCAAATTTGATTTGACTGTAAACAAAATGCAAACCAATATAGTGCAGTCCCTCCTGGGTAACTGCCCCATTCACGACATTAGGTTCTGAAATCCAATAATTAAAAGTTAGTTACAAATAATTCACATGCACAACTGTATATTTATTTAAACATTAAATGCAATTGTGTGTGCTAATCTGATAACTGCACAAAAAAAAAAAAAAAAAAAAGTGTCCAAGAATGATTTTTCCTCCAGCAGTGAGGGATGCTGAATGCAACCATAATCTTACTAGTTAAACATTTAAATTTAGTATAAGGCTCATCTTCTGTATCTTTGTCCAAACCTATCATCACCAACATTGGGAGACCCACTACAGATCAATGGATGTGAACAGACTTAACTCTGTAGAACAGGCAGGACCACACACAATAAAAGTGTAATTTCACTCTCTTCAAAGAATGAATTTAACTCCCACGATATTGGGGGTAAAGCAAATCCTGTTGTTTTTTAAACAGTATATCACATGCTTTCTGAAACACTTATTAGTTGCATAAAGTGTGTGAAAACCAAGGCATATCTTATTCTAAATGCTGGCTCTAATCTCCAGAAGCAGAAAGTATAGTGTGAAATCTCAAAATTCAGGAAATGGGGCAAAGGCAGGTATAAGAAACCTAAACTAAAATAATACATGAATGATGGATATGTTGAACAGCCTTCCTAGCCCAGGGGTTTTGGTCATTCAGCATGTATATCTGCAGGTCTTCAACACCTCTTAATATACATTTGCAGGGCACCTTCAGGGTTTTTTCTTCTTCTTCTTTTTAATGTTAAGTATAAGGAAACAGTTACACCAGGGGTGTAGCCGGGGTGGGCTTTATGACCCACGCACTTAGGCTCCAGGCCCATCCGCCTCCAGTCCTGGCTCTGCTCCTGCTCATACATGGGGGCTTGCTCCTCTCCGTCCAGTGCTCTAGCCTGATCTGGGGAGTGGTGTCATGGGCTAGCCCTGCTCTACTTGTCCAGTGTTCCTGCCAGGGAGCAGAGCTGAGGGCTTGTAAAGCAGGAGCGCCGGGTGGGCAGGGGAAGCGGGGCAAGCCTCTGCCCCCCAATTCTGCTTCATTGCTGGAGCACCGGAGCTGGGGCAAGCACCGGTGCCACAACCCCACTCCTCATTGAGAGCTGCAGGTGGGCAGAGTAGGGCAAGCCCCAAGTGCCAGATGGAGAGTACAAGGCATACATATTTATGCCCCCCCCATTTTTACAGGGCCCCTGTGAATCTATCCCTTCCTACCCCAGGGCCAGCCGGGGGGGGGGGAGGGAGGTGGCTCCACTACTGTTCACTCACCTGAAATCTGGGCCCACTCACTTGTTCCATCCTGACTATGCCTCTGAATCTCACACATACAAAATGGGAAATGACTGCCTAGGAAGGAGTACTGTGGAAGGGGTTCTGGGAGTCACTGTGGATCACAAGCTAGATATGACTCAAGAGTCTAACACTGTTGCAGCAACAACAACAACAAAAAATAAAATTTCATCCTGGGATGTATTAGCAGGATTGTTGGAAGCAAGACATGAGAAGTAAATCTTCTGATCTACTCTGTGCTAATTAGGCCTCAACTGCAGTATTGTGTCCAGTTCTGAGCACTACATATCAGTAAAGAAGAGGACAAATTGGAGAAAGTCCCAGAGGACAAAAATGATTAAAGGTCTAGCAAACATGATCTATGAGGAAAGATTGAAAAAAATTAAGTTTTTTTAGTCTGAGGAACAGAAGATTGAGGAAGAATAGGATTACAACTTTCACATGCATAAAAGGTTATTACAAGGAGGAAGGTGAAGAGTTGTTCTTTTTAACTTCTGATGACGGGACAAGAAGCAATGGGCTTAAAACAAATAGTTTAGAGTGAATACTGAAAAAAAAATGGTCACAGGGGTTAAGCACTGGAACAAACTATCTAGAGAGGTTGTGGAATCTGTCACTGGAGGTTTTTAACAACAGGTTAGGTTTCCCAACCTATGGGTCGGGACCCAAATATGGGCCACCATTACATTTCAAAAGGGTCGCCAAGTGTCTCCCCAGGTGGCTCTGCCCCCCTTCCTCTTCCCGTTTTTGAATTGCCTTGGGGGTCACCAAGTCTTCCTGAATTGTCAAAATGGGTCCCCATCTGGAAAAGGTTGGGAACCGCTGGGTTAGACAAACACCTGTCGGGAATGATGTAGTTATTACATGGTACTGCCTTAAATACATGGGACTGAACTAGATTACCCACTGAGATCCCTTCACTCTGCTCTATACTAGGGAGTTATTTTGAAATAACAAGCAGCACATCCATACTACCAAGCCCATTATTTTGAAATAAAGGGCTGGTTATTTCAAAGTAGTAACTCCCGCTTTCCATGAAGAATAATGCTTATTTTGAAATAACAGTAGTGTGGACACTTCACTGTTGCTATTTCGAAATAACTACTCCAAGTTATTCAAAGTAATTACTCCTTAGTGCTTCATGGGGCTCTAAGTTGAGGTAGCACATCCACATTAAGGGAGCCTGCCTCAGACTAATTTCGAGGCTTCCCTGTAGTGTGGATATGCTATTTTGAAATAATTATTTTGGGAGTTATTATTTCAAAATAATTTCCTAGTGTAGACATGCCCTTCCAGTCCTACACTTCTATGACTAATTTATTAATTTCACTAAAATTATTTAGCCTTTATTTTAATCACATTTTAGCATTTAAGTATCCCACTTGAAATAAACAAAATACAGAATTAACAAGGTCATGGCAAAGATGTAAGGACTTTCATTTTTTCTAATGATAAAACATGAATTTTGATAAGAAACATGCCTTCCGGTTATGATCTAAAACAAAATGAAACAACTACAGACCACAAAACCCATTTTTTGTGCCAATTTCAGAAAACTAATATTAAAAATTTAAGAACTAACCAAGGGCTTGTTTATACTGTCAGTGCATGTTAATCCAGGGTATGAATAGACAGCATGCTAACCTGCCATGAATCATGCTACTGAAAAATAAAAGTTCTGATTATGGTACATTTAGTGCACAGTAGCAGAGTCCACAGGGCCAATTAGCATATGGCACACTAGAGCACTGTACATTCACTTCCTGCTGGGAAAGGTATGTGTATAAAAAGTTGTTCGCATGGTCATTTAATGTGAGCAAGCCAGGGGTGAAAGTAGGTGGACCTCCTCCTGCCCTGTATGCAAATACTCTGCTGGTGACCAGCCTTTTATACCCTTTTATTAAAATATGCACCATCTGACTGGCTTTGGTTTTTTTCAATTGTACTGTATTTTGACTTGTATGTTTATTTCTTATTCTATACCCCAGGCTGTGCACATTGGTCAGCAAAGGGAGAGTGGGGTGGCTGCAGAACCAGTACAGAGGCAAGAGAAAAAACTTAAGGCAATACACTGACAATCATCAAAGGCTAGTAATGCAATCATTTCTAACGACCACAACCATGATGGTTTTACATTAGGCTAGGCATTGCAGACACAAATAATAAGTGAAAATATATCTGAAAGAGATAATTGGCACTTTATCTTACATGTTGTCTATATAAACTATTTGTCTGTTTTGCTCATTTAAGTCCTAGCCCGGCAGGGAGTTCTTGGGGAGGAAGAACACTAACCAGATGGAGCCCACCTTGAAGTCAATGGGGATTTGCGCAGACAAAGAGGATCTACCAATATGAAGTTCAGTACAGGACTGGGGTCTTGGAGTGTATGTTCTATAGAATAAGAAACCACATCCTCCTATATGTTTGTACAATGCCTACCACTAGGGTTTCCTGATCCAGACTGTGAACTTAGTATGCTATTACAATATAAATAATTGGAAATAAAATAAATATTATACACACGCATAAAAAAGGAGGCTAATAAAAGCATACAAGGAGACTTCTACTGAAGAGACATCATGGGGCACCACCATAATTGCTTTTGCAAATCACTGTAATTCTGGAAACCAGGTTGAACAGCTAATCATTATTTTAGTCCCAGGATTTTATGTATGTTTTATGCAACTTCAAATTTAATGTGAATATATGAAGTCATATGAACCACATGTTTGGACATACCTGTGGGGCATAGCCAGGAGGCACATAAATAGGAGGCACTGAACCATTTGGGGACATCATTGGAACCTGAGCAGGACCTAAATGGGTTATAGAAGTATTTCAGTACAGCACTAACAAGCTTTAAAAGTTCTAAGTACATTCTGAATTGCAATATCTTTCCAATAAATATACAAGATAACATGGATAAACAGAGCACATGGGCTATAAAGATAAAATTATAGTGAAGGGTGCTCAATTCACGTGAACAACAGATGCAGCTCATAGAAAACTTATTTCCCTGCAAATATTTCCCTCTTTCTGCAATAAAGCTTCTTTAAAGCAAAGCAAAGCAAAACAAAACAAACAAAAAGCTAAAAGCACCAAAGGTAGTTATTAAAAGGAATAGAAATCCATGTGTATTTTTCCTAGGAAAATATTTGAGAGGAATGGCTTTATGGCAAAAGCACAGGACTGAGAGCTTTGCAATAGACCTCCTGGGTAATCTTAGGGAAATTAATATTTGTAGGTTTATTTTCAGAGGTTCTGAGCACCTAGAGTTCATAACTATTTAAATGGAGTTACAAAAGGGATTAATTTGATTCTTCACAAAGTGCTCGGTTGGCTTGTGGAACTCCTTGCCAGAGGAGGTAGTGAAGACCAGGACTCTAACAGGGTTCAAAAAAGAGATTCAGGGAGGTTAGGTTCATCAATGGCTATTAGCCAGGATGGATAGGAATGGCATCCATAGCTTCTGTCAGAGGCTAGGAATAGGTGATGGAAGAGGGCTTGCTTGATGATTCCCTGTTCCGTTCACTCCCTCTGGGGCATCTGGCATTGGCCACTCTCAGAAGACAGGATACTGGGCTAGATGGACCTTTGGTCTGACCCAGTCTGACCATTCTTACGGTTCTTATTCTTTATCTGTAAAATCAATATAATACTTTCTGCCCCCAAAAGAGTGTTTTTATTCCTAGACTTAAGGCATTAATGCTTGAAAACTGTGTTCAGATCTGCAAATTCAAGGTGCTATGTCAGGGCTGGGCAAAATACGGCCTGCAGGCCGAATCTGGCCCACCAATCCACCGGATCTAGCCCTTGGAGAAGTGGGGAAACTCAGGAAGGCTCCCTGCTTGCCCCACCCCTCCGCATGCTGCTCAGAAAAGTGGCTGCTGGACCATTTCTTTTTCACAGCTGTGAGCCCCGAGAGTGGGAGAGGCTTCCTCCCCCAGCACAATCCCATTGGCCAGTTTCTGACCAACAGGAGCTGCCAAAAACAAACAGGCAGCATACAAAGCACCACTCCTCCTCTTATTCAGAGACGTACACGGCCCCTGCAACTGAGGCGGGGGTGGGAGGATGCCTGAGAAACGTGCTGGGCTGCTGGCCAGGAGTCATCCAGGTAAATCTCCCGGCCAGAGCCTGCTTCTGGAACCCCAGTCCCTTCCTCCAAACCTCTGTCCCCCCACCCCACATAATCCAAACTCTCTGCCCCACTTCTGAACCCCTACCCCCTCCCAGATCCTGCATCCTAATCCCCTGCCCTAGGTCACAACTTTATCCCCAGAACCCCCTCCTGCAACCCAATTCCCTGCACCAGGTCACAACCTCCTCCTTCACCCAAATGCCTCCCAAACCCCATACCCTCCACCACAATCCCTTCCCCCTAGCTTCCTTCTGCACCCAATGTCCATCCCAGACCCTGCACCTCCTCCATTAATATCATGGAAGATAAAAATAAAAATTTTGGCCCATAAAAATTACTGCCCACCCCTATGCTAAGTAAACACTAAGTATTAGCTGTATACGCAGATTAATCTATCCCATGCTTGGTAAGAATAAGATGCCTGAAGAAAAATAAAGATAGCTCTGTCTGAAAAAAACTGGACTAACGTAACAAAAATATTTCTGAACAGATAGCGGGTGATCAAATTTGAAAACTTTACAGAAGATCCTCAACATAAAACATGAAATTCTGTAAATGTGTCTTCTCCAGAGAAGCTCAGTTTTATTTTCTGTGCAACTAGTAATCCATTACTTAGATAGAGAATTTTTCTTTGCTTTCAAATTTCAAAACCAAGGTCTTTGGTTGTATATGGTAAGAGATGGGTGAAGGCAAACTTAAATTTTGTTTAACTTAGAATTACAAACCTCCTTCAGCAACTGAAGCAGTGGGAGTTCTGCTCGAGTAAAGATGGTTGAAGAGGACCATAAATAATGTAATAAACATATTAGCCTACAATGGATTGCTACTGTCCCTAACCCTAAATTGGTCTCTCTTCAACAGAATGTTTAAGAAGAAAAACAAGGATGAAACTACTTAAAAAAAATAAAGTCAACAGCAACAGCTGCAGCTATATTAAATGTATCACCCCATCCTAAAAAGGAAAATACTTAATATTTTTAATAAAAACAAGGGGTCTGTTCTCTACTGCCTATATCTTGTAGCCATTTATACCAAGGAGAAGTAGATACAAAATGATACCACTCTGCTTTAAACCACTCACTTAAAACAAATATAAATGACCACACAAGTTGCAAGTCAGTTGAGAATCAAGTCCATGGTTCTTCATGCTGCCCACATCTAATTGGAACAATTATGATGAAGAGTTTCAGAACCTCTGGCGATGTACATCTATGAAGATAGATAGATAATATGGCTAAATGGTGAGTTGTTTACTGTTAGATGATATGGCTAAATGGTTAGGGTGTTTACTGTTGCTGCATCTGGTCAAATTAAACAGAATGTTCTGAACAGAAAAATCATGAATTTTGTGCATTTATTGCCTTTCTGTCTTGACTCACATAAGAAGCAGTTTTCTGCAAAGTCTATACCAAAGTTGCCATCTGGTGGCATTAACACATTGATCTCAACACAGCCATATTCAGAAACCATTTCTTCCCCAGCAGTCAGAATATAAGTGACTCAAAGCATTTTTATGAGTCCCTCTTGTGTGTAATTAAGCCAAGGTGCTAACTTTGCAATATTTATTGCTTGACTTTGAAATTCTGATGTTTTAAAAAGAGTGAGAAAATGGTTTCTTCATGCTCAGGCTGCAAAGGTGAACTCCATTATACTTCTCGTTATGTTTCTAAAACTCTGCTAAATGTAATCAAAGATAAACTTAAAAAAAAAAAACAAACAAAAAAAAAAAAACTTACTCTGATGTTCTTGCCAGAAATCATGGTACTGTTTGCTTGATTTGGAAGCACATTTTTTGTGAGCGCATAGGATAAAATGATAATATCTGATTTTTTAAAAATAATTTTTTTTTTTACAACTAATGTAAAAATCTTGGTTTTAGAATACATTGTAAAAAACTCTTGTGTTTCTATTTGCTATTGCTTTCAGTTACTTTTTAAGACTGTTTGTAAGTATACATGACAAATTTACTGTACCTAGCCATGAATTTACTGTACCTAGCACAGGAATACCACATAAACCTATGTACAATCTCGTGTGGCCCAAACAGTTTCTGCATATTTTAAAATGATTAAAGTCCCCTGCATTGGTTTAAATTTTAAAGTCAGCTTGTTTTGTATGTACTTATATAGAAACAACCTATTTACAGTATTGTCTATTTACACACAAACTAAAATTATGTAAACATGACAACAAAGTGCTAATGAATTGCATCTTAGTATACTGTGCTGATGCAGGCTGCAGATCGTGCTCTAGTGGGCTGTATACAACCATTGGCCATAGGTTGGATACCCCTGGTTTAAAATACAACTCCCTGCAAAATGCTTTACACATACTAAAAATCTCCCCTTAAACCAGAAGACACATGTTTTCCCATACTTTTAGTAGTGCCATTGTATCAGAACATCTACATTTCACTTAAATTATTATGGCAGAACTAGCTTGTAATTTTTTTCTCTGTGGTGAAAAGCATTTTGTCCCAAGGGGAAATAGAGACAGTGGTAAGGAAAAAGTCTCCTGAGACTTTTGCAACAGAATTAATGGAAATTAAGAACACACTCAGGAAGCAGTGAAAACTAAACACAACAGCTCATGTCATATCAACTGTAGCAGATTGTTTAAAATCTTGAGTTTGTCTGAACAAATGTAAAAGCAAATACATTTTGTTTCCCTCTTTACAGTGTTTATAAGAAGGACAATGCATGTGATATCTGCTTTCTACTGCCGTGGACATAAGTTAGTCTTCCCAAAAATACATTTAAAACCTGTAAACTTAAAAATATTGCTATTAGTTTTCTTAGTTTTTAAATCTCACTCAATTTTGAATTCAGCTTTACAGAAACTGTAAACTTAAATGGACTGAATTTTTAACATAAATTAGTAAGTAGTATTGCATTTGGAGGCCATTATAAGTACTGGTTTTATAAGAGCACTAGTATATACAATTACTGTCCAAAAATAATGTTTGTTTTTAGACTGAAAAAAATATTTTATGTTGACACACAAAGAGGTATTTGAAACAGGATATGCAGCAGCACACATTAACCTACTCAACCTACATTATAATAAACACAACACGTCATAATTTTATACACTACAAGGTCTATATTTAAATGTACCAACCCTCTTCTACCTTTTATAGCTATTATATATCTGGCATCTGCTGAAAACACAGACTGGATTTAGATTTATGTAATGCTTTTCTCACGTTTTAACACAAAAGCAGAACTCTCAAAATACAGGCAGCAAATCTTACCACTCATTTTGTTTTTACTGCAATAGCAGAAGAGTAAACAAGATCCAGTGATCGAAGGTCGGATAAGTTAGTAGCTTTAATAGGGAGAATGCTTTCGTTTTTGTGCTGTTTGAGGAAAAGCTCCTTTGACCCAATCACATGATCATCATCACATGACTTACTGAGACAGAGGGGAAAAAAGGACGCTCCAGGTGTGTAGTTCAGTGATTTGTTCTTGTAAAAACCACACTTCTTTTTCTGTGATAAGATTTTTATTTTTGTTTTTAAGTATATACTAAATGTGGATTCTAAAGATTGCCAAAACAAGAGGCAAAAGTAGCTCAAATTAAAGGAGGTGGTATCTGTTCTCAGTGGAACACCTAAAACACTTAATTTACTGTTCACAGGATGTATATATACTCTGATTTTTTGCCATCTATTAAGTACTACATAATAATAATTGCTGATTATTTACATACATTTTTATAACAAAGCTTTTTACGTTGTAATTAACAGAAGTAAGTTTTAAAGGATTACATTAAGTACATGTTTTCTGATTAGGAGGGTTTACTTTTAACTAACTGATAATCAGTGAATCCTTGGGGAAGGAGGTACATACAAATACCTCTTTTTAAACAACCACTATTCTGACACCGTGTTTAGCAAGCTGCAGTGGTTGTGATACTAATCTGTGTGGAAGCTGCAGGTCATGAACACAGCTATACTTAGTATTAGTCTAATGTGAACAAGGATGAATCACACTCTCTTTGTTATTCCCAGAAGGAAATAGTGTTCAGGATTTACTGCAGCACATTAGGTTAACTATGTCTCTGTAACTGAACACCCACACTTTGACATCACACAGGCAATGATATGCATCACTGACGTAAGCACTGCCAGGATCAAAAACAAAGGCCACAGCAGTTGAAACAATAGAGTGCTCCACTGACGTAGCAGCATGCCCATCTAACATTGACAGACTACAGTAAATCAATAGTCCCTAATGCCAGGAATAGTTGCATCCACTTTTTCTTTATATAATAGCTAAGACTTGGAAGTTTTATTTTAGGCTTCCAGCAGCTACAGTAATTACAAGAGATAGAAGCAGCAACAAAAAGTAAAAAGTCTCTATCCCTTTAAATTCTGTTTGTAAGATACCCTGAAGGATCAACTCTAAGCCTTGGTCTACACTAGGGAGTTATTTCAGAGAAACCCTCTTTATTTTGAAATAACAAGCGGAGCATCCACACTACCCAGCCTGTTATTTCGAAATAATGGATTGCTTATTTCAAAATCTGTACTCCTGCTTTCCTCAGGGAATAACACTTATTTAGAAATAGTGTTAGTGTAGATGATCCGGTGCAGCTAATTCGAAATAATTGGCTTCCAGAGGCCCCTCTCAGCTGTACTTGTGGCTGCCCTGGTCACACCTGCCAGCTCCACTGCTCCCCTTCTCTTGCAGAGCTTAGAACAGCAGGCTGCTGCAGAAGGGCTCGTGGCACGTGGAGAGCTTTGCCAGCCCTGTGCCATACAGCCTTTGCTGACAGAGCCATGGTGGACCCCAGCACTCCCTCTGAGCCCCCCAGAGCTGCCAGCACTTCCACAGCACCTTTGGCTTGCACTGGTCAGGGATGCAGGACAACACCAGCCTGGACTGGTGCGGAGATCCTGGACCTCATGGAGGTCTTGGGCGAGGAGACCAGCCCCCAGGATCTCCATACCAGAAAGCACAATGTGGACGTGTATGGTCAAATGACCGCCAGTCTGGTCAACAAAGGCCACACCCAGACCCTCAACCAGGTCGAAATGAAAATAAAAGAGCTCTGGCAGGCCTACAACAAGGCAAGGGAGCAGAACTGACACTCTGGAGCGGCACCAGACACGTGCCGCTATTATGAGCAGCTCAATGCCATCCTGTAAGGGGGGCTGGTCACCATCCCCCTCCCACCCCGTCATCAAGTCTGGCAGGACATGCCTGGCAGCAGCCTCCACGAGGGTGCGCTTGCAGAGGAGGAGGCGGCGGCCAGCCAGGCGACCTTGCCTGCCAGCTAGAACCTGCTCTTCACCCCGGAGCCAGTCCTGCCCTCCCAGGATGCCTCCAAGGCGTCAGATAAACGTGGAAAGGCACTTCAGATGAATTATATAACTTTCCCTATACACATGCAGGGGCAGGCAGCGGGCTATGAGGGGCTGCATGCTCCTCAATTGGCATATTCAGCCTGGGGGACACACAACAGCCTGGCTCTTAAGTAAAGTAAGTTGTCATGGGATAAGAGGGAAGGTCCTTTCATGGATTGATAAGTGGTTAAAAGGCAGGAAACAAAGGGTAGGAATAAGTGGTAAGTTTTCAGAGTGAAGAGAGGTAACTAGTAGGGTCCCCCAAGTGTCTGTCCTGGGAACAATCCTATTCAACTTATTTATAAATGATCTAGAGCAGTGTTTCTTAAACTGTGCTCCACGGAGCCCCAGGGCTCCGCAAGACATCTCCAGGGGCTCTGCGAGGTTGACAAACTGGAAACATCGATAGGTACAACACATACAATCAGTGGACCGCTGGGGCTCTGCATAAGTACAGCACATACAATCAGTGGACCACTGGGGCTCCGCATAAATTTTTATGCATGTAAAGGGCTCCGGAGCCCAAAAAGTTTGAGAACCGCTGATCTAGAGAAAGGGGTAAACAGTGAGGTGGCAAAATTTACAGATGATACCAAACTGCTCAAGATAGTTAAGACCAAAGCAGATTGTGAAGCGCTTCAAAAAGATCTCACCAAACTAAGTGATTGGGCAACAAAACGGCAAATGAAATTTAATGTTGATAAATGTAAAGTATGCACATTGGAAAAAATAATCCCAACTATATCAATATGATGAGGACTAATTTAGCTACAACTACTCAAGAGAGATCTTGGAGTCATTATGAATAGTTTTCTGAAAACATCCACTCAGTGTGCAGCGGCAGTCAAAAAAGCAAACAGAATGTTAGGAATCATTAAAAAAGGGATAGAAAATAACACAGAGAATATCTAATTGCCTCTACATAAAACCATGGTATGCCCACTTTTTAAATATTGCGTACAGATGTGGTTGCCTTATCTCAAAAAAGATATACTGGCATTAGAAAAGGGCAACAAAAATGATTAGGGGTTTGGAACAGGTCCCATACAAAGAGAGATTTAAAAGACTTGAACTTTTCAGCTTAGAAAAGAGGAGACTAAGGGGGATATGATAGAGGTCTATAAAATCATGACTGGTGTGGAAAAAGTGAACAAGGAAAAGTTATTTACTTGTTCCATAATATAAGAACTGGGGGTCATCAAATGAAATTAATAGGCACCAGATTTAAAACAAACAAAAGGAAGTTTTTCTTCACTCAGTGCACAGTCAACCTGTGGAACTCCTTGCCAGAAGATATTGTGAAGACTAGAATTTTAACAGGGTTCAGAAAAGAGCTAGATAGATTCATGGAGGTTAGAGGTCCATCAATGATTATTAGCAAGGATGGGGAGGAATGGTGCCCCTAGCCTCTGTTTGTCTGTAAATTGGTGACAGGAGAAGGATCACGTGAGGATTACCTGTTGTATTCCCTCCCTCTGGGGCATCTGATATTGGCCATTGTCGGCAGACAGGATACTGGGCTAGATGGACCTTTGGTCTGACCCAATATGGCTGTTCTTATGTTTTTCTTATGTGCATGTGGAGTGCTAGTCCAGAGCACTCAGCTCCATGATGCTCTTACGCTGAAACCCCTCAGTCCCTCTCACAAAGTTCATGGAGAGGCCTGACTTACTCCAGCCTCCATGGGGGGGCCACCTTCCTACAACAAGCCACCACTAAGGAGTCTGGGGTCATGGAACCTATAGCAGTGCTGCATATGGCACAGGTTCATGCCCTCACTTGGACAGCATCTGCTCCCAGTCAAGTGCAGCAATGCAGAGAAGACTGATCTCGTACATGGAAACTTGCCAGGGGTAAGAAAAGGAGGGGACCCCTATATTACTCTCTCCAGCAAGAGGCCTCTGCCACTCAGACATATCTTCCTCTCTCCCCCTCCAGTGGGTAGGGATAGAAGTTCTCTCTCTGCAGGACGCTGCTAGTGCTGGACCCAGTGTGTGCAGGACATGGAAGGAAGCTGAGCCGCTCCATCCCCCCTTCCTGCCCACAGGCTTCTGGCCTGACCAGCACCTTCCCATGCCTCTTTGTCCCTGGGCCGTGGATATAGCAATGCTCCCTTGGGATGTCCGTGCCTCTGCAGGCCACACGGGGAATGCACAATCTAACAGCTGGCCTTGGCTGAAGCTCTCCTTCAAGGCCTCCCTGATGAGCAAAGCTCATTGATGTGCTCATCCAATGGCACTGGTGTCTGGCTGCTTGTATTCTCATATCATCCGTTTAGCAGAAAAGTCTCCCCTTTACTCTTGCAAAGGTTGTGGCGCACACAGCAAGGGGGATGTTGTGCTTGCTGAGGTCCACAAAGGGGATGTTGACTAAGGACCACAAAGGGGATGTTGTGCTTGCTGAGGTCAAGACAGTTGAGGATACTCCAGAGCCTCCCCTTTAAGCAACTGAATGCACACTCTACCACCATGCATCAGCTGCTCAGCCTGGCGTTGAAGTGCTTCTTAGTGGGGTCTAGGCTGCTCGTGTAGGGCTTTGTAAGCCAAGGGAGCAAGGAATAGGCTGTGTCACCCAGAATGCAGATGGGCATGTCCACCTCCCCAACCCTGATGGCGAGTTTGGGGAAAAAAAGTGCTGGTGTGCATCTTTTGGAAGAGGCAAGATTTCCAGAAGATATGGACTCTGTGCGCCTTCCCCGACCAGCTGAATTTGATGTTGGTGAAGTGCCCTTGTGGTCCATGAGGGCTTGCATCACCATGGAGAAGTGCCCCTTCCTATTTATGTAGTCCGAGTTATGGTAGTTGGGGACCAGAATGGGGACTGAGCATCATCTATGACTCCCCTGCAGTTGCGGAAGCCCACGGCAGCAAAGCCATCCATGATGCTGTTCATGTTCCCCAGAGTGACGACCTTCCATAGCAGCACATGGTTTACGGCCTTCGCTACTTGTATGAACACAGCCTCAACTGAATTTCCCCATCCCAAACTGGTTCCCGATGGAGCAGTAGCTGTCCAGCATGGAGAGCCTCCACAGGGCCATGACAACGTGCTTCTGTATAAGGATGGCGAGTTGCAGTCGGGTGCCTGTCATCTGAGGGCAGGGGCGAGCCACTCACAGAGCTCCAGGAAGGTGGCCTTCCACATGTGGATGTTCTGGAGCCACTGCTGAGCATTCCATTGCTGCAGGACAACACGATCTCACCAATCCAAACTGGTCTCCTTCCACCAGAAGTGGCATTTGACCGTGTCCAGGGTATTGAGGGGCATTTGCAGAAGCAGGAGTGACAGAACCTATGTGAAGAGGTCCTCCAGTTCGGGCTGGTCATTGTCCTGCTGGAGCAGCATGTGGGCAGTCTGGACAAACTGTGCCATGAGGTGTAGCATGAGGCCCGTGAACCTGGCACTGCTTTGCAGCAGCTCCAGCTCTGTGTTGTAAGTGCTGTGGCATCCGCAAGGGTAACCAGAGCTCACTATGTCCCTTTTGTGTCTCGCGAGGGGGGAGGCAGTGGAGGAGTGGCATGTGAGACATGGCTGTAAAGGGGAGCCCCTGAAAGCGTGGTCAAAGCTTTCCTGACAAAGCAGCCACAGGAAGCATCCATCCCCCTGGTGACCTCCCCAGAGCGCTGCTAGGGGGTCTAAATCTGAGGCAGACTCCCATCAGTGTGGATGCGCTATTTCAAAATAATTCTGACTAATTTTGATGCTCCCCCGTAGTGGGGACACACTATTTCGGTTTTGTTATTTTGGGAGTTATTTCGATTTTACTTATTTCTAAATTGTTTCCTACTGTAGGCATGCTGTGACAGACACAAGAAAATGCTACAAAGAAAGAATCAAGAATTTAACTTATAATAAGCAAATAACAATCAGAGAAAGCACTAACAGAAAACAAATAGAGAAAGCATAATTACTTCGGGGCTTGAGCTGAGAAAGAGGCATCAGCAGGTGCTGTGAGCACTACAAGGATGTGGAATAACAGTGCTGTCAATCTAACATTTTCCATTAGCCCTAAAGTCACACTGACCAACACCCATCTCTCCCAGTCTAGCTTTCGCATGAAGGCTGTTTGGTTAATCAGGAAGCTTAGTTTATAAAAGTATCGGAGGAAGAATGCAGGGGAAAATGCTCAAACAAAGCAGATACCTTAAGAACTGGAAAAACCCCATCAGTATCATCCAAAGAAACTGAGAAATAATGGCTCAAAGGACATAGAGCTGTGAAGCGTGATCATCTCCAACCACTCCTGAAGAATCCCTTCCATAAAAATTCCCAGGCTTTTCCATGGGGGAGCACACACTCATTCAAACTGAGAAAATAAAAGGAGGCCATCAAATCCCCTCACAGAGGCAAAATGCCTGGAGAGACATTCCCTGTAGGGATTCCCTGTAGGGTTTTACAATCAATAAACCAATCAACTCTGTCCTATATTGACCCAAACCTTTGAGGAAACAGAAGATACAGGCTTCCTTGCCCAAAACATCAAATATACTTTTATTTCAATTATTTCTGTGATCATAATGAAATATTTTTGCCAGTCAACTTTTTAATCAATATAATCTTCAAAATATAAAATAAAATGTTGGACTTTGCAGCAGGATGATCAGCCTCTGCCAACTGGGGACATGTATGCCATCCAAAGGTATTCCAACCCCAATGTGACAATGGCTGCATAAGTGCTTAGACAGATCTGTTGCACATCTGAGTTGAATACTACCCTGCCCCATCAAGATGAACATCTGAATGAAAAGGTATTGAACTAAATGGAATTACAGTAAAACCTATGTTATCTGGTACGCCCGGGGATTAGGCCGAGCCAGTTATCTAAAAATTCCAGGTATCTGAGGGGGGGCGGGAGCCGTGTGGGGCCTATGGGGGGGGGAGGAGGGGGCGGAGTGGTGCAGGGACCGGGATGTGGCCTGCTAGGAGGGGCCACGGGGGGAGGAGGGAAAGGCAGGATGCGGCCTGGTGAGGGGGGGTGGAAGCTGGGAGGCGGAGATGGCAGGGGCGGCCTGCCAGGGTGGGGGGAGGAGCCGCGAAGGCACTGAACTGTGGGAGGGAAGGAGGCCAGGAGGCGTGGGAGAGGCTGGGTTACCACAAACCGCAGGTGGCTGACCTGCTGGGGAGGAGGCTAGAAAGCACGGAGGGAAGGGGGAAGGAGGAGGCTGGGCGGCCACGAGAGGCAGGGGTGCCAGGCTGCCGGGAGCTGTGGGTGGGCCGGGATGCGGCCTGGCATCAGGCAGCCGGAGCGGCTGTTCGCCCCCCCCAGGTACATGCTACACGCATGTCTGGCAGGGGTGCGGGGGGAGCGTCTGAGGAGCTTAAAGCGCCAGTTTTCTTTTTTTTTCCTTTTAACATGTTTTCTCCTGACTCGGAAATTTGCCGGTTTCTAAACTTTTCCAGCTAGTTAAGTGCCGGATAGCACAGGTTTTACTGTACTATACAATCTCTGTTCCAGACTCTCAAAATGTTCAGTTTGGGTCCTTTCTTTTATGGATAGGATCAGACTTGTTTAGAATAATTATTGTGTATCTGTATGTAGTAGTACCACTTCCAATAAATTAATGTTAAATGTCTCCAGTCTTATATTTTGTCCTGATCCAAATGCTTGGCTATGCATAAGTCACCAGGCATCACAAACAGACAAATACAATATACTAGACTGAACACAAGGAATTTTTCCATGTTAATGTTCTTATCCTCTGTTGTAAAAATCCAACTATCTTTACTGGGTGTGATTATACAGCAGTATTTGTCTTACGCTTTGACCTCACACAAAAAATGAACTGGGGAAAGAGTGAGAGACTTTCAGTTTTCCAAGACTGCCTCTGTGCAGTGCTTACATAATGGGACTTTTACTATTTGTACATAGTACTCAATAGGTAAAGCCCTGCGTGGTTACCAAATTTGTATCTCCAGCCACAAAAATGAGCCATGGATATCTGCATTGACATCCATGGATGTGGATACCCATAGATATAAAGCGGATATCCACACATTTGCAGTGTTCTAGATACAAAATTTGTATCTACATCCACATCCATAAAAATGAGCTGTGGATGTGGATACCCATGGATATAAAGCAGATATCCATGGATGTGCAGGGCCCTATCAACAGATACACGTATAATAAGACTGAGATAATTTCGATGTAATTAAGCAACCAGTCTGACCATCTGATGGGACTGAACACAGCTCTTGCTAGGGAAGATTTTAGCCGCACAGTTCAGCATTTTTTCCCATGCTGCACCTTTCAGTCCTTCAAAAGAAAAAAGTTTTATTACCTGAAAAGGTATTTTCTCTATCTTTATATCCAACACTCTGCATTAAAGGGTTATTTTTTTCTGTCACAACTTAGTAGGCAACACTAAGACCTGATTAGAGTGCAGAATTTTTTGGTATTGCCTGCCTTCTGAGGCAATAAAGATCTCAGGTGTGGTAATCAATTATTTTTATCTAGGTCTATATTTTTTGGTCAAGGTATAGTCAAAGTCCAAATTACAGGGATGATGACGATAATAATAATAATAATAATAATAATTAACAACAAAAAGATTTTTGGGTCTGTTCAGAAACATCTGGCAGTCCGGATTTTCCCTGCAGTTCACCTATTAACTAACTCTGATCTAATAAATCCCCTTTCTCCAGTTGTGAATTTCTTAATACTTTAAAAATAAACACCCTGAATAAAATTTGCATAAAGGTTGGCTATGACTAAGAAAATCAACTATAAGAATCAGTGTTCTTGCGCAAATTCTCGCGGCCAGTGTAGACAGGCAGCAAGTTTTTGCGCAAAAGCAGCTGCTTTTGCGCAAAATCTTGCCAGTCTAGACGCACCCAGTGGCGTCTACACTGGCCGCGAGAATTTGTGCAAGAACACTGACTTTGTAATGTATAAAATCAGTGCTTCTTGCGCAAATACTTTGATGCTCCCACTCAGGCATAAGCCCTCTTGCGCAAGAATACTTGCACAAGAGGGCCAGTGTAGACAGGAACGTTAATTTCTTGCGCAAGAAAGCCCAATGGCTAAAATGGTCATCGGCGCTTTCTTGCGCAAGAGAGCGTCTATACTGGGCATGGATGCTTTTGCGCAAAAGCAAATCTTTTGTGCAAAGGCATATGCCAGTGTAGACGCTCTCTTGCGCAAATACTTTTAACGGAAAAACTTTTCTGTTAAAAGTATTTGCGCAAAATCATGCCAGTGTAGACACAGCCTGTATGTACAGACATTCTGTTTCCATCAGCTTATGTATTTGCTTTTCTGGCCAGATGAAGCCTTTTGTTACTGCTGATAGAAATGAAGACAGGCCATTAGGAACTGATTTCATCCCTCTTCTCTGATCATAAAACACTACCTGGAATTACATTTTAGCCTTCTAATGACAAAAGTAGATGGAATTTCCTGAATTTTCTTAAATTCCAAGAAGTTGATGTTCAGATTCTACTTTTATTTGGAACATTTGCTTTGCACAAGAAAGTGCTCAATGTGAATCTCTGAACTCTGCAGGTTTGTATCTATAAGAACCTTTCACATGCATTCTTGAAGTCACTTCTTTCTGAAAAATTGTCCTGACCATTTGAAGGGGGATGGTTACTGTCTGAAGCAAATGAAACAAAACAGAAGGAGTTGTCACAGACGCAAGCTCCCTCTGAGGAAACCCAAGCTTCAGACAACAAGCTCAAAACCAGAGCAATCATACAATATCCATGTATGACATGTTAAAAAAAAAAAAAAGACCAGGAATGATGGACTCCTCATCACGTACAGATAATTTACCCCGTTCTCTGTTTATCCACAAGACAACAACATGAATATAGCTATAGTATGCAACCCTTCTGAAGACAGAATGGAGACTGAAGTCTGGCTAAAACACTGCTGATATTAAAAATTATTTTATTGGGCTTCTGTATAATGTGGTGATTGGTGCACTATTCAGACTTACACAGTAGATTAGATACCTGATTTTGGCAGTCACTTTTAAAGTAAACTCAGGGGAGTAAGTTTTCACTGATCAAACAACTTTATGGAACTCTTGTCCCAGGTCAATCAGCCCAAGGATTCAGAATATCTGAAAAGACTAGTAGACTGATTTTTTGGTTAGACTTAAACATTATGTTTGACTTAAACGCAGAGAGGAACTATAATAATTGACATCCTATATCTGACCTTTTCCCTAGTGACGTGGTTTCTACAATATTATTTAGGTTACAAAACTACTGCTACTCCCCTTCATCTTTCAGGAGAAAACTTCAAATTCTGATGTTGACTCTGCAAAACCAGAGTTCCTGGAAATCTAGGGATGCTAGAAAATTGCTTGGATTGACCTCCAAAAAAATCAATTTTTAAATCTGTTCCATCTATATAATTTTAACAGGTTTTACCATGTCAAGTTCTGAACTGCATCTCCACTTTCTTCTTTTTGCTTCTATAATGAAAAGGGAAAAAACTTCCTGATTCTATTACGGAATCAGAACAGATAGAATCCTTTGCTTGTCTTCCAAAAAATAATTTTCTTACACAAAGTCTCCACCTATCAAGAATCAAAGAATTAATAAGATACATTATAGAGGCACCAACCTCCCCTTTTCCAGCTCAGTTCTACATCTTTCCAAACAAACTAATAACAGATTCTTTTTATTAAGCAGATATATGCAGTGAAATTCTGACCATGCTTATGCAGGGAGTTTAGTTCTCATTGAGCTGACTCACACTCGTTGGTGTGCAGTATGTAAACTTTACTAACAACACACACACAGGATGGCTGTTCCTCTTTTAATTTGCATCATTGTGTACAATACAGAAGTGGCTTTGTGTGTACTAAGCAGGTGACATTGTGGTCCATGGTCCTTGGTTTTGCTGGTGAGCTGTGTGCATTCTGGAATTGCTCTCACTGCACACTGTGGGATGCATAATGGAAGCCAAGCAGAAGCCAATGGAATTCTGGACTTCGGGTCAAATTCTAGGAATCCCATGCTTCTGTTCCCTCCATCCCAGGTGTCTTCTCTTTCTGGGCAGGCTAATTGTTATTTTCAAATGCTGTCTGTTTGCCAGCATGGACCCAACAACACTCTTTGCTGCTGTAGTGGCAATCATGGATACATAGAGGTTCTTCAGGCTTTATTTGAGCTCTTAGAACTAGATGCTTTGATTTTGGACTTTGTTTGCCACGCCACTGAACGGATGATGTGGCAGCACCAACTCCTCCTGCAACAGCAGCGGTGGCAATGGAGGAAGGGTGAGGAAGCTAAGAATCCCACTGAGCAATTGCTAGTACATGAGCTCTTCCTGGAGCCACTTCAAACAACACAGCACTATTTCTGGGCTTGGGTAACCACTGTTGATTTGTGGGAAAGAATTGCTCTGCAGACCTGGGATGATTAGCTGTGACAAAAGAATTTTAGGATGGCAAAGGCAACCATTTTTGAGCTCTGTTCTGATGTAATCCTGGAGCGTCAGTACCAGCATGACAATGTGTGGTGTTCCATATTCACTGAGAAGAGGATTGCCTCTGTTTTCTGGAATCTGCCCAACCCCAAAGGTTGCCAGTCTGTAAATAATCAATTTGCCATAAGACACACAACCATTGGGGCCATTGTCAGGCAGGTGTGTGATGCCATGCATTAGGTACTGTTGCACCAGGTTACACTTGGTAATGTTCAAATTATTGATGGCTTTGCATACGTAAAATAGAGACAATGGATTTCAGGAAGACAGATTTTAATAAACTCAGAGACCTGGTAGGTAAGATCCCATGGGAAGCAAGCCTAATAGGAAAAATAACTGAAGACAGTTGGAACTTTTTCAAAGGGACATTAAGGGCCCAAAAGCAAACTACTTCGGTGCATAAGAAAGATAGAATGTATGGCAAAAAGACTACCTTGGCTTAACCAGGAGATCTTACATGATCTAAAAATAAAAAAGGAGTCGTATAAAAAGTGGAAACTATGTCAAATTACAAAGGATGAATATGAACAAACAACACAATTATGCAGGGACAAGATTAGAAAGGCAAAGGCACAAAACAAGCTCAATCTAGCTAGAGACATAAAGGGTAACAAGACGACATTCTACGAATATATTAGAAGCAAGGGGGAAGACCAATGACAGGGTAGGCCCATTGCTCAGTGAAGAGGGAGAAACAATAACAGGAAACCTAGTAATGGCAGAGGTGCTTAATGACTTCTTTGTTTTGGTTTTCACCAAGAAGACTGATGGTAATGGGATGCCTAATATAGTGAACACTAGTGTAAATGGGATAGGCTTCGAAGTTGAAATAGGAAAATAACAGGTTAAAAATTTCTTAGAAAAATTAGATGTCTTCAAGTCATCAAGGCCTGATGAAATGCATCCTAGAATACTCAAAGAGCTGATCTCAGAGGTGGTATCTGAGCCTTTAGCTATCATCTCTGAAAAGTTATGAAAGTTGGGAGAGGTTCTAGAAGACTGTAATAGGGCAAATATAGTGCCCATCTATAAAAAGGGAAATAAGAACAACTCAGGAAACTACGGACCAGTCAGTTTAACTTCTGTTTCAGGGACAATAATGGAGCAAGTAATTAAGGAATTAATCTGTAAACATCTGGAAGATAATAAGGTGATAGGTAACAGCCAACATGGATCTGTAAAGAACAAATCATGTCAAACCAATGTGACAGTTTTCTTTGATAAGATAAAAAGTCTTGTGGATATGGGAGAAGCGGTGGATGTGGTATACCTAAACTTTAGTAAAGCATTTCATATGGTCTCGCATGACCTTCTTAACAACAACCGAGGGAAATACAACCGAGATGGGGCTACGATAAGGTGGGTGCATAACTGGCTGGATACTGATGGTTTGTTATTGCTTCTGGGAGACTGTTCTTTGTTCCTCTTCCCCCATGGAATGGAATGTCAGTCTGTGGGTTGGAGGAGGATTGTTTGTAGCACCCTATAGTAATGGTGTTTTGCAGCAGCATAACAGTCTGGATAAAGTCTAACCTTGTGTGAACACTAACCTTCACAAAACCAAAGTGAGGTGGGCTGGCCCTGAACCTAAGTCCCTCCCTGTCCCTTGCCCTCACCCCATGATGCTGAAGCACCAGAAGAGTGAGGTGTCTCTGGGGCCACATCAGTGAGGGTTGGGGGTTTTTGGAGGAGGTTTTTTTGCTTCTCATTTGTGATCCCCAGCTGATTTCTCTGTGGGTAAGTGACCCGTGCCATATATAAAGGAAAAAGCTTTTGAAAGCTTTTGTGTTGGACGTAATATTTTACTTTGTTTAAAATGAAGTTTGATGAACTAACATGAAAGTTAATACACTTAATCTGTTTAATAATTTAAATTCTCTCTAGCTGCAGCTGGTTCAGAAAATATGGTCATCATACCCAGCCTGCCCCTGCTCCCTCCCCTTCTTCCTTCCGGCACACAGATCCGTGAATAAGTTAAATCTTGGCATGCCACTTCTGAAAGGTTGTTGACTCCTGCTCTAGACAAAGATGGTAGTGTTCCATCTCAAGGCAAAGCAACAGAGGGCAGCTGAGGGCAGTTTGCATGAGCACCACTGCATACCATTGATGTCTGCTACAAAGAGGCATAGAGCACATGCATGGGACAGACACTGCTAGCTAGATAGCTCTGATCCTGGGCTTGAGAGAGACACATGCATCTGAAGTGAAACATCCATAGGGACACTATGTGAAGATTTAAAAAAAAAAGATACAGTAGTTTTTACCAGTTACATTCAGAATTCAAAAATTCCTTGTTTCATTAACTTACAACATTGTTTAAAAAATTCTATACTGGCAGGAGACCACTCATGAGAAATAGGTATCATAAAAGGGAATTTGGTGTTATTTATTTAACTCTGTGAATAATGAACAGAGCTGCGATTGGGAACTCACAATGAAGGTAACAATGGAAAAAGTTACACTATAATGAAGGTAAACTTCCTCTCCCTTTCAGTTCTTAAACACATTTAATGGATATTTTATTCCTTATTTTACACTAAAATAAAAAAGCAAGCTTGCTTATTTTTTTTTCCAGAGACTTGTCTTACACTGATATTTTATTCATTTTGAAACATGAAGTATTTATGATCCATTAAAATTTACACACATTCTCATTTTATGAATACAGTAATTTTCTTTAGCAGAGCCATATATAACATGGTCTTTCTTATTATGTCAAGTAACATTTAATAGCCCTTACTTGCAACTTGTGACTGTTATAAAATGTGCTCAGAATGAGTCATCTTCATTCACATATTCTCAGTGGAAAGAATTCATGAATGGACGATCTGCTGTAATTCGCTTCTACAAAGAGAACCCATTCATGCATTTTAAACTCAGTTTTATGAATCATTCTAATGTATCTGATAATTCCACTTCAGAATAAGAAAATTTTTGCTTAAGGAAAGTTTCACAAAAGCCCGGAAACACTTACTATCAAAAATGGCTACATAGATTTACAAGAAGTCTCCCCTTTTAAAAAAAATATACATTTCGGTATAGTATAAATTATTTCAAAATAATTTCCTAGTTTAGATATGCCCTAAGAGTGTCCACACATGGAGTTAGTGCAGAGTAAGTAGTATGTGCCAGCTACAAGGCTTTTCCCCCATGTAAACAACCCTTTAGTGAGGGACACATTAAAATTCCAGATGCGATTTTTAAACTTTCTGCCCATTCTTTCTAAGTTTGAATAACAGCCAGAATAAATCAGTATGTCTTTCTTACTGACATCTCAGTATTAAAAATCCAGCTCAGTTGTTTGGATTTTATTTCACTATTCTAAATTCTTGTTTCAATAATCTATCCTGCATGACTGTTTTCCCAATTCAAACCTACTTGGTATTGTTATCTCTGTAACTTTAATGTTACCCCATGGTTGAAAGTAAAGCTTTAATACTTGGGAGTGCACCTAAGAATCTTAGAGCTAGAAACAGTGATCAGTCACTTATCAGACCTGGGGGCTTAGAAGCATATGGGAATTAAGGATGTTAAATATAGAGTAATTTACTAGTCGAGCAGTCAAGGGAATTTCCCCACCGAGGCTCTTGTACATTTCAAAGGAGGAATGCGGAACTCCAAGTGCAGCCGGGGCCACCAGGAAGTCCCGCTGACTCTGGGTTGCATGCGGCGTGCCAACTTTGAAATGTATAAGAGTCCACAGCAGGGGCTCTTGTGCATTTCAAAGCAGAAGCACCCTCATGGAGCCTGGGGTCAACGGAGAATTCAGAGTCCCCCACTGGCCCCGGGCTCCATGGTGCGCTGCCACTTTGAAATGCCACGTGGAGCTCGGGATCAGCTGGGGACTGACCCTGGGCTCTGCGTGGCATTTCCCCAGAACCCAGGATCAGCTGAGGACTCCCCAGCTGACCCTAAGCTCTGTATTGGAACCCGGGATCAGCTGGGGAGTCCCCAGCTGATCCCAGGCTCCATGCAAACGCCAAGGCAGTGTTTCAAAGGGGCAGCTGAACCCTGGATCAGCTGTGCAGCACTGTGGCTTTGAAGTACCCCTTCTCCCCCCACCTTTGCTGCCTCTATCTGATAGAGGCACCGGGGGGAGGGGGAATCGACTAGTTGACTAGTCCTTAACATCCTTAATGGGAATCAGCAGCTGGATACAGTCACAAATTGGCATCCATTCAGAGACTGAGATAGGGAGAGGTTGGGAAACTTGGCAATTATAAAACCACTCATCTGAAAATTACTGTTAACAGAATACAGTAATATTTATACAGAGATAATATGAATATTTTTTCATGAAGCTTGATAGATGACAATTTCCCATACAACTGTAAAACTAAGATTATCATGAATGAAAATTAAGTATCAGTTCACCTTGGATTCAATCTTCTGCTAGTTTGATAATTTAAGATTACAATACAAAAGATTGAATTATTACAGTGATGAGTTCAAATTCCTTGAACAAAAAGAATGAACATTTAGTCTTATGTTCATTATGCATTATTTACTTCTATCCGAATGTCAAGGTATAAAAGTACTATATTCTCCACAGAAAATGTGAAGTAATTACTACACTGCTATATTTCAAATCAATCCCATAAAACTGTCAATGGCAAAGTTGACAGATTTGTTGTTCAAAAAGGGGAAAAGAATACACAGTAACAAACTTCTGCAACTGTTCACATCCTCTTTAGGATCACGCTAGAGTCTTCAATATAAATATGACTAACACAATTCTGAAATAGTTTAGTTTCTAAACATTCTGCAAAATCACAGCATCTAATCAGAATCATAGAACACCAGAACTGGAAGGGACCTCGAGAAGTTGAATCCAGTCCCCTGCTCTCACGGCAGGACTCAGTACCATCTAGACCATCCCAGATAGATGTCTGTCTAACCTGCTCTTAAATATCTCCAGAGATGGAGATTCCACAACCTCCCTAGGCAGCTTATTCCAGTGTTTAACCACCCTGACAGTTAGGAAGCTTCTCCTAATGTCTAACCAAACCTCCCTTGCTGCAGTTTAAGGCCATTGCTTCTTGTCCTATCCTCAGAGGCCACGGAGAACAATTTTTCTCCCTCCCCCTTGTCACACCCTTTTAGATACTTGAAAAACCACTATCATGTCCCCTTTCAGTCTTCTCCTTTCCAAACTAAACAAGCCCAATTCTTTCAGTCTTCCTTCATAGGTCATGTTCTCTAGACCTTTAATCATTCTTGTTGCTCTTCTCTGGACTTTCTTCAATTTCTCCACATCTTTCTTGAAATATGGTGCCCAGAACTGGACAGAATACTCCAATTGAGGCCTAATCAGCACAGGGTAGAGCAGACGAATGATTTCTCGTGTCTTGCTCACAACACTCCAGTGAATGCATCCCAGAATCATGTTTGCTTTTTTTGTAACAGCGTCACACTGTTGACTCATATTTAGCTTGTGGTCCACTATGACCCCTAGATCCCTTTCTGCAGTACTCCTTCCTGGACAGTCACTTCCCATTCTGTATGTGTGACACGGATTGTTCCTTCCTAAGTGGAGTACTTTGTATTTGTCCTTATTAAACTTAATCGTATTTACCTCAGACCATTTCTCCAGTTTGTCCAGATCATTTTGAATTATGACCCTATGCTCCAAAGCAGCTGCAACCCCTCCCAGCTTGGTATCATCTGCAAACTTAATAAGTGTACTCTCTGTGCCAATATCTAAATGGCTGATGAAGATATTGAACAGAATCGGTCCCAAAACAGACCCCTGTGAAACCCTACTTGTTATGCCCTTCAAGCAGAATTGTGAACTGTTAATAACTGCTCTCTGAGAATGGTTATCCATCCAGTTATGCACCCACCTTATAGTAGTCCCATCTAAAGTTGTATTTGCCTAGTTTATTGATAAGGAGATCATGCGAGACCATATTAAATGCTTTACTAAAGTTTAGGTATATCATGTCCACCGCTTCTCCCATATCCACAAGACTTGTTATCCTATCAAAGAAAGCTATCACCTTGGTTTGACATGATTTGTTCTTTACAAATCCATGCTGATTGTTACCTATCACCTTATTATCTTCCAGGTGTTTGCAGATGAATTACTTGCTCCATTATCTTTACTGGCACAGAAGTTAAACTTATTGGTCCATAGTTTCCTCTGTTATTCTTAATTCCCTTTTTGTAGATGGGCACTATATTTGCCCTTTTCCAGTCTTCTGGAATCTCTCTCATCTTCCATGATTTTTCAAAGATGATAGCTAAAGGCTTAGATACCTCCTCTATCAGCTCCTTGAGTATTCTAGGATGCATTTCATCAGATCCTGGTGACTTGCAGAAATCTAACCTTTTTCTAAGTGATTTTTAACTTGTTCTTTTTTAATTTTATCTTCTAAACCTACCCCATTCCCACTAATATTCACTCAGACATTCCTTCATCATCAGATTTCTTGGTGAAGACCTAAACATAGAAGTCATTAAGCACCTCTGCAATTTCCAAGTTTCCTGTTACTGCTTCTCCCTCCTTACTGAGCAATGGGCCTTACTGCTTCTAATATATTTATAAAAAGTCTTGTTTCCATTTATGTCTGTAGCTAGTGTGAGCTTGTTTTGTGCCTTTGCCTTTCTAATCTTGCCCCTGCATACCTGTATTGTTTGCTTATATTCATCCCTTGTAATTTGTCCTAGTTTCCACTTTTTATATGACTCCTTTTTGATTTTTAGATCATGCAAGCTCTCCTGGTTAAGCCAAGGCAGTCTTTTACCATACTTTGTATCCTTCCTACACAATGGAATACCTTGCTTTTGGGCCCTTAACATTCCTTTGAAAAACTGCCAACTCCGATAATGGAAGGGAAAATAGTTTTCATTGTCAGTTAATTTACATCCTTTAAAATTTTTTAAGACTCAAGACAGCTAAGATACACTTTCCTCCAGCAACAGATGGAGACAGAATAGCTACTTGTTTGACAGCACCATCTTCTTTTTATATCAGGGATTTGTCAGTCCACAGAACTCAGCTGAAACTTTAAAAGTGTAACCCTTCTGCCAGGCAGGCCCGGCAGCAACCAGGGCCGGGTTCAATATCTAGGGGTCCACCTCACACAGAACCGGCTCGAGCCCCCACCCAGTAACCTGCAAAATCCACACACCCCTGGGCGCCTCTGAGAGGCAATGCTTCCCCGCTTGCAAGCACAGAGTCTGAGTGTAGGAAAGAAACATTTAATGAAACAGAAAGAGAAGTCATATGGCATTAATTTGGGAAAATACCACAAACAGAGTTCATAGCCCAAACCATGAGCTAAGGCGCCCCCCCCCCAGCCAAGAATCACCCGAAGTCCCAAAGTCCAACACCCCAAAAGTCTCTGTGCCTGGTCTGTGCCGCCCAGAGTCCAAAAGTTCACCTGCAGGGTTTTACCTCCCAACGTGGGCGGAAAGGGGGCAGGGGGATTGATAGGGGCACCTTACGTGGTCCGAGACCGACAGCCCCACCTCTCCGTAGGGTTCTGCTGCAGTCTTTAACACGAGCCACTCCGCCACGCTCCACCAGCTGTCTCGGTCCGCTCCTACCAGCCGCTCCCACCAGCCGCTCGCCTGCCGCCACTCCCACCGGCCGCTCTGCTGGTCGCCTGCCACCGCTCCTACTGGCCGCTCATTCCCACCGGCCGCTCCGCTGCTCGCCTGCTGCCGCTCCTACCGGCTGCACTGCTGGTCGCCTGCTGCCACTCCTACCGGCTGCCTGCCAGTCGTTCCCACCAGCCACTCCGCCGGCCATTCCTGCCAGCCACTTCGCTGTCTGCAATGGATCTGTCTCCCAGTCAAACCAATGATTTCAGCTCTTAGTGATTTCAACTCTTTAGCCACCACCTAGACTGGCAAAATATTCCAGCTTCCACTGGACTAGCAAAAAGACTCCTCATGGAGTCTGCTTTAGGTCTGTCCTTAAAACAAAAGGGGGAAAGGGACAGGTTGGGCCAGTCTTATAGCTCATACCTGGCAGGTGTGAAGCAGGCTGATTCAAGTCCTTTAGCCCTCCCCTCCCCCCAGCTCAGTTCACTCAACTCTGGAAGGGGGGAGGCTTGTTCCTCGGAGACCTCTGACAATGATGTCTCCTCTCCTGCAAGCACTGGTGTATGTTTTACAGTTCCCACATTTAGGGGTAGCATGATTTGTGACCTCCACAACAACCCCAAATTATTTACAGTACAGCACATTCCATTCCAACACTGATCTTCCATCAGCCCTGGCTGAATTGGATTTACATAGCCACACCTCGGATTCCTTCCCCCTCCTGGCATGAGCTGTATTTACATATCAACAGTTAATTACTTTGCAGAGCAAAACAATTGGAAGGAGCAGGTATGAGCCGCCTAGGGCAGCTCTCTCCTTTTAGCTGGCTGATAACAAGCAGTAGTTCAGCCCCTGCTTACAAAAGTCAGACTAGCAAAACATAAAGCTAGAAATAATTTCAAAACAATTTCATAGTCTCTTCACTAGTATTTGGCTTGGTATACAAATACTCCTTAAATATGATCCATAAATACATTTTACAATTATGATGATTAATAGCTGTTGGTAGAGACATGACATGCCATCTTTTGATGAATGATTGTGCATATATCCAACCCCATGGAGCTTCGTAAAACTCTATGCATTCCTTGTGAAGACTGCCAAGCCATTATCTTCCTGTACTGAACAGTCTCCTTGCTTGGGTTCATAGTGGAACTGAGCTCCTGACCGTGAACACTTTTGGTCTAAAACGCATTTGAGAGTTAAAGAGAAGCATCTTCCCTGGACAGGGAGAATCACATTTCCTCCTCTCTGTTTTGAATACTGAGCCAGTTTTTTTGGGGGGTTTTTTGTTTTTTTTTTTTTTTTTTTTTAAGGCTTGTGTAACAGATCCAGACTCACTGCCTTGGCACTTCCTGCTGGTCACTCAGGGAATCAGCTCTTTAGCTTCAGAGCACCTTCTGCTGGCCAGCATCTCACCCTTAGTTACCCATCTCCTGCACTGGTTCAGGCCCCGTGCCCCTTCCTGCCCTGGTGCCTCTTCCTCATGGTACTGCCCTACAGCAATGTCCCTGCACTTTGGGGACCTTGCTCCCAGAAACTCCTGCCCCTATACCCACCTAGCTTCAGTGACCTGCTGGAGTCTGGAATGGCCACTCATAATTGGCAAGAGGGTGGGCCTGCTGACTTCTGCTGCCCTGACTGCCTCCCAGCAGCCCTAGTACTCTCAGGCCTTGAGAGCAAGGCCTCGAGAGCAAGGCCTCAGGCTGGGAGTTTGTCTGGCCAGAGCTCCCCAACTCTGCCTGTCTTTCCCCAGCAGTTCTGTGCCTCTGATACCCTTTCTAGCAGCAGCTAGGTCCTTCCTGCTCTACAGCTGGAGCAAGAGTGTGCTCTCCTCCACTCCAGGAGCCCTTATTTATACTCTCCAGCTGGGTCTTAATTGGCTGCTATCTGCCACAGCTGGAGGCTCCACAATCTTAGCCCTCCCCCAGGGCTAGGTTTAACCCTTGTTAGGCCAGTGTGGGATAGCCACCCCATCAGAGCTTGTCATAGTGAGGCTAGTATATTTTATAGGAGGAGCCTTAAGCCCCATAGTTTCTTCTATTCATATTGATTATGCCTGCCTTTGGACTGTTGATGTCCAGCATAGATTGAACTACAAGCCTTTGTGATATACAGAATAGGGAATAGGTGGTCCTGGATGTTGCAGGTTTACAGTTGTGATTATTCTTTTGTTGGAGGGAATGGAGTTTCCAAGGGATGCAGCTCTCAAGGGAGGTTCTACCAATGAGCTTGGACCTTAGGAGACACGGCATACTTTTTCTGCTTTGTCTCTTCTCCATGGTATACTGTTCTACAACAAGTGTCTCTAGTGATGACTAAACTTCACTAACAAATGAAAATGCCCTGTATTGCTTAGAAGGCTAGAGTGATCTGATAACCCTGCATGCGGCTGCCAGAATAGTGCTGAATGGTGAGCTTGCTGGTAGTGTTTTCCTGTGGAAAAGGGAGAAGAGCTGGAGGAATACTAGCAGCTTTTCATTTCTGCAGTCATCTGAACAGGATGGAGCTCACTTAGTGATGGCATGGATGGTGCTATGCCTGCATCTGTATACCATGATGAGTGCTGCTACCTTTTAGCTAGAATAGGTTGGATCTGGGCTGCGTGATTCATGGGTCTATTAATGAAAACGGAGAGGAGCTTTCACAGAGGAAGTCTATCTTTATGAGGATGGAGATCTTCTTCCCATAACACTTTCTTTCCTCTTCCTCTCTTCTTCCAGAAGGAACTTGTCAATTTCCAGCCTTGGCGTTCTTCAAACACAGGCTGTACTCCAGTGAATGATGGCTCACTGAATATGGGGCAGAGCACCCATAACCTACTCCATTCTCTTCTTTTCTTGAGGTTTCTCTCAATTGGCCTGAGTACCCTCACCTGCTGGAGAAAGAAACCTCCAAATTCTGAGAGCCAGCAATTTCTTCATGCATAAGGAAGGTGTCTTTAAGGGTATGTTTACACAGCAAAGTTATTTCAAAATAACAGCTGTTATTTTGAAATAACTTTACTATCATCTATACAGCCAAACCGCTATTTCGAAATTAATTCGAAATAGCAGAGCACTTATTTCGAATTTGGTAAATCTCATTCCACGAGGAATAACGCCAAATTCAAAATAGCTATTTTGAAATAAGTGCTGTGAAGACACTTATATCGAAATAGGGGGCCTCCAGCCTTCTCAGGGTGCCCTGGTGGCCACTCCAGCCTCAACCAAAAACACTCCTCTCCCTCCTTCCTCCCCGGAGCCCTTAAAAGGGTTGACTCTGGCCACAGTGCCTGTGCCAGCTCCAACCTTGCCAGCCCAGAGCCAGCAGTCACTGCCCCTGACCCAGTGGCCCCAAAACATGAGCCAGCAAGCCACTGGCGGCCAGCCCTCCACTGCTCCCCAGGAGCAGCCTGCCAGCTCCCAGGAGCCTGCCAGGGCCTGGAGAAGGCAGGTGCCTTCCTGGTCCAGGGTGGAGATCATGGACCTTATTCAGGTTTGGAGGGGATGCCCCCAATGTCTAGGACCTCCACACTAGATGGAGGAACGTGGCCATCTATGGCAGGATAGCTGCCAGCCTGGCCACCAAAGGCCACATGCGAACCCAGGAGCAGGTCTGCATGACAATCAAGTTGGTCCGGCAAGACCCCTAAACCTGAGCTCTGAGCCCTGAGCTTCCCCTCCCCCTTCTTTCCCTTGCTTCCCCCTTCCAGCTCTCTCCCCCCAAGTTTCCCCCTCCCCTCTCCCACGCTCTCTCTTCCCCTCTCCTGCCTCCTTTCCCCAGTCTCACCAGAGTTTCATTTCCCGCCCCCCCAGGTTTGTTAAATAAAGAGAGTTTGTGTTCATGAAAATACATATATTTTATTTGACATCAGGAAGGGGGGTTAGGGAGGGGTAAGTGGAAGGATGTGCGGGAGAAAGAGCTCTTAGTGCTCCTCAGGGTGGAAGCTATCCTGCAGGGCCTCCTGGATACTGACAGCCCTCCGATGGACCTCCCGGATGGCAGCCTGCAGAAAGTGCAGCCAGGCTCACAGCAACGCGTCCACGAGAAGCACCAGAGTGCCCAGGGGCAGCTCTGGCTCCATGTTGCAGAGTGCTGTAGTATCCTGAGTGAGGGCAAGCAGAGCACGCAGAGACAAAATGCTTTGCTGTTCCTCATTGATGTAGGCAAGCAAGCAGGGAAAGCTGAGAACCAGCTGTCCAGGGCGGGGGAGGGGGTCCCTTTAAGCACAGGCCTCAGATAGCCTCAGGCAGCAGCCACACAAAGTAACTCCTGACCTGATGCCCTGCCGGACCTGGTTCCAGCCGGCCTTAAATGCGACTCAGCGTCCAATCAGTGTGGACGCGCTATTTCGAAATAGCAAAAAAGCTATTTCAAAATGCATTTTGTGTGTAGACACATTATTTAGAAATAAGCTATTTCGAAATAACTATTTCAAAAGAAGATATTTCAAAATAACACTGCAGTGTAGACATACCCTCAAAGACTTAGTTTTTGGTTGGGAAGACCCAGGCCCAAAACATTTGAGGAATTATAAAACATCAGAAAAAGAAAAGATCTGTTAGGTAATTTAGTTTAATTCCTAGATGATAATGCAAGATTGTTCCCATAGGAACTTTTAATAGTGTTACTCCAGTCTCATTTTAAACATGTCATCTGATGGTGCTTTCACCGCTTTCCTTAGGAAATCATTCCATAGGCTAATAGATCACACTGTCTGAAAGTTTGCTCCCCTGCCCCCAACACTGAGCCTAAATGTTCCCTTTTAAATTTCATCCTATTTCTTTGATGGTAGTTACTCTATTAGTCCTACTTTTCTCCTAATTACATTGTCATAATAAATGGGAAACATTTTCTCCCTTCTTCATATAAACACTTCACTTCAAATATTTGTAGACTTATTTATGTATGTAAAATAAAAAAGTTTTCATGTAATTAAAAAGAATTATAAGAACGGCCATACTGGGTCAGACCAAAGGTCCACCTAGCCCAATATCCTGTCTTCTGACAGTGGCCAATGCTAGGTGCCCCCAGAGGAGATCATGTTTGATGTATAAAATCAGAAGCTCACAGAAATATATTTCAACCACGGGGAAATCACAACAAATGAAATAGTCCCATTCAATTATATCACATGAAGGCAGACAACTAAATATTGATAAATTCTATAAGTGTTTGCATATAAATACTAGTCCTCTAAATAATAACATGTGTGGATTTGACTACCTGGTATTAAATGTAGATACTGATATAATAGGCATCTGTGACAGGGCGCATCGCCCCCGCCCGGCTGAAGCCGATCCGCCCTGCACTGACCCCAGGGCTGGCTGGGGAGCGCTGACGCCGTGCATGCACTGTTCAGTGGCGGCGGCCCAGCTGACGGGGGGTGGGGCGGGCGCGGAACGTAGGCCGGACATTGGGACGTGCTGGGGGAGGTCGGTGGGTGACGTCACCAGGTCAGGGGGAGGGTGTGGGATAAAAGGCCGATGGACGGGGCTAGAAAAGGGGGAGAGGGAGGTAGGGAGTGGGAGAGGAGGTGAGCGTGAGCGAGGGTACAGGTAAGGAGAGGGGGCGAAGGGGCGCCGCTGGAGCCAGCAGGGTAGGAAGCAGCCCAGGGCAGGGCCTGTGGATGCGGCCGGCGGGCTGGTGAGTTTTGGGCCAACCCTCCCACCAGCCAGACAGGACGTGGCGAACCTGTCCTTAGGGCCCTGGGCTGGGGCCCGTGAGAGAGGGCGGGCCTGGGCCCCCCTACCCTGCGCTCCTGGACCGGGGAGGCTACGAAGCCCGGCGTTGTGGCCGCGAAGTGCCACCGAACCAAGGGTGTGACAAGTAAGAAACGAAGGTGAGGGACTGGCCCTGCGGGCCTGAGAGACAGACACGGGGGTTAGCCCGAGGACCCCCCGTGTACAGCATCACAGAAACTTGACAGAACAACGATAACCAATAGGACACCATAATAATAGGGTATAAAATATAGGAATGGCAGAACAGTTTGTGCTCATGGGGGAAATGCACTGTATATGAAAGAAAATACAGCCAAATATTGTAAAAATCTTAAATGACTCTCACTGCACCACTGAATGTCTATGGATAGAAATCCCATGCTTGAACAATAATAGTATATCAATAGTAATACAGGTTGTACCTCCATTAACCAGGACTCTCTGGTGCGGCAACATCCATGGTCCTGCAGGGGAGAGAGGGGGCTGGCGACTCAGCTGGGAGCCTCATGTCGCGGGGGGGAGGGGACGGGGGCGGGGAGTGCAGCAGGGAGTTCTGGTCCCAGTGGCTGGGGAGTTGCAGGGGGTCAGCAGCAGCTGTGAAGCTCTGGCTGCGAAGCTCCAACCCAGACGGTAGCCAGGGAGCTGTGGCTGCACAGCTCTGGCCCCAGCAGCAGTGGGGCCAGGCTGGAGTCCTAGCAGAGAGGCAGCATCAGCATGGGTCATGAGGGGAGGGACCTCTCCATGTCCGGCACATCCTCTCATTTGGGACCTGTCAGGTCCCTAGGGTGCCGGACCAGGGAGGTCCAACCTATATAATACTGACCAGGCAGATGATGGCGACTGTGAAATGCTCTGGGAGAGCAGAAAATCTACAAAAATAGAAACCCCAATAATAATAGGGGATTTCAACTATCCCCATATTAACTGGGTATATGCAGAGAAAAATATCTAGGCACCACAATGTTTCTTGGAGCAGCTAGTCCTGAAGCCTTTAGGGAAGATTTTGTCTTTTCCTAAGTGGAGTACAGGATCTGATCCAAGGGGTGAATGAAGCTGAACTTCTAGACAATAGAACCATAATGTAATTAATTTTAATATTTAATTTTGTAGAGGGGAATATAGCAAAGAAACCCACTACAGTAGAATTTAATTTCAAGAAAAGGAACCACACAAAAATAAGGAAGCTAGTTAAATGGAAATTACAAGGAACAACCACAAAAGTGAACTACCCATAAGCTTCATGGAAACTATTCAAACACGGCACTATGCAGGCTCAAACTAAATGTATACACCAAGTGTATTAAAAAAAAAAAAAAGCAGCAGTGATCCAAAAAAATGCCACCATAGCTAAATAGCAGAGCAAAAGAGGCAGTTAGAGGTGAAAAACACATCCTTTAAAAATGGAAGTCAAATACTTCTAAGGCAAATAGAAAGGTGCATAAACTCTGACACGTGTAAAAATAAAATTAGGCCAAAAAGAATTCTGAAGAGGAACTAGAAAGACACAAAAATGAATAGCAATTTTAAAAATTGTATCAGAAGTAGAAAGACTAAGAAGCAATCAGCGGAGCCACTGAAAGATCAAGGTGCTAAAGGAGCACTCAAAGACAAGGCCGTTGCAGAGAAACTAAATGAGTTCTTTGCATTTATCTTCACTGCAAAAGACATGAGGAGATTCTCACACCTCAGCCTTTTAAGGTTACAAATCTGAGGAACTGTCCAAGATTGTGATGTTAATAGAGGATATTTTGGAACAAACTGATAATTTAATAGTAATAAATCATCAGTACTACATGATATTCACCAAGAATTCTGAAGGAACTCACACATGAAATTGTAGAACTGCTAACTGTGGTATGTAATCTATTGCTTAAATCAGCCTTTGTACCAGATGAGTGAAGGACAGATAACGTAATGCCAATTTTTTAAAAAAGGCTCTTGAAGAACAATAGTTACGAGAGGTAAGTAACATTTTTTTCTTCTTCAAGTGATTGCTCATGTCCATTCCACGTAGGTGACTCCAAAGCCAAACCCATGGAAGCAGGGTCGGAGACTACAGACAGACAGACTGCAACTGTCCTGCCCACAGCCGCGTTGTGCTTGGACCACTGCACAATGGCATAGTGACTTGCAAAAGTATGCACTGAAGACCAGGTGGCCACCCTGCAGATATCCACGATGGGCACCTGAGCCATAAAGGCAGCAGACGAAGCTTGGGCCCTGGTGGAGTTAGCTGTAATGGGGGAGCTGGAACATGAGCCAACTCATAACGTGCCCTGATATAGGAAGAGATCCAGGGTGAGATACGTTGAGCTGACACTGGCATACCCTTCATCCTGTCAGCTATGGAAACAAATAACTGGGGTGACTTACAAAAGGGTTTTGTTCTAGCTAAATTAAAGGCCAAAGCATGTCTAATGTCTAAGGTATGTACAGCCTGCTCTGTTTCTGACGTGTGATGTTTCAGGTGAAAACCAGGTAAAAATATATCATGGCTGACATGGAAATAAGATACCACCTTAGATAAAAATGCGGGGTGGGGAGCAAAGCCTGACCTTATCCTTGAAAAAAGACAGTATAAGGGGGGGGTGTCTAAAGTTAAGGCCTGCAGTTCTGAAACCCACCTAGCAGAGGTAATGGCCACGAGAAAGGACACCTTCAAAGAAAGGTGCAACAGCAAACACGTTGCTAATGGCTCGAAGGGGGGGCATCAACTTAATGAGCAACAGGTTAAGGTCCCAGAGGGGGAGGAGCTGTCACATCTGAGGCTATACCCTATCCAACCCCTTAAGGAAGCGATACACCATAGGGTCTGCACAGAAAGTCTTACCCCGGGATCCCAAATGGAAAGCTGAGATAGCAGCTAGGTGCACTCTCACCAAAAAAGAGGTGAGGCCCAGATGCTAAGGTCCAGAAGGTAGTCTTAAGATAGCAGGGACAAGGGCTTCTGTGGGGGAGAAGAGCTTCTTCTCTGACCACAGCATGACGTGCTTCCATTTTGCCAAATAAGTGGCCCTAGTGGAGGGTTTACAACTTCCCAGCAAAACCCTTTGGACGCGCTCCTAACACTGCCTCTTCAAGGTGGTTAACCATGGAGCTTCCATGCCATGAGGAGCAGAGACTGGAGATTCAGATTGCAAAGACTGCCAGAATCCTGTGAGATCAGGTCTGGATAGAGGGAAAGGGCTAAGCGTGCTCCACCAAGGGGCTGAGCAGGGCCGGGTACCAATGTTGGAACTCCCTGACCTAGAGTATCACCTTGTGAATCAGAGAGAACAGAAGAGAGGCATACAACAGGACCGGAGGCCGGGGAACCAGAAGGGCATCTCCCAGGGACCCCAGGCTGTGGTTGAAGAGGGAGCAGAAGCGGGGACACTTTCTGTTGCTGCAAGTCGCAAACAGATCCAGGTGGGGAAACCCCCTACCTGCGGAAGATGTCCAAGGTCACATCCACTCTGAGGGACCATTTGTGCCCCTCAAAGGACCTGCTGAGATGGTCTGCCAGCACATTCTGTGCCCCAGAAAGGTAAGAGGCCACTAGGCGGATGGGATGGGTGATGCAGAACTCCCACCGGAGGAGAGCCTCTCGGCACAGGGGTTAGGAGTGAGCTCCATCCTATCTGTTTATATAAACATTGCTACCGTGTTGTCCATCAGGACCGAGACGCATCTGTTTTGAAGCCATGACAGGAAAGCACAGCAAGCAAGGTGACTAGCCCTCAACTCCCTGAAGTTGATATGCAGGGACAGTTCTTCAGGGGACCACGTACCTTGAGTCTGTAGGTCCCCGAGGTGGGGTCTCCATCTTGTATCAGAGGCATCCATCACCAACCAGATCAATGAGGAAGGGCTGCTAAATAGCATCTCTGTGCAGACCATCGCCTCTTGCAGCCACCAGTTGGGGGACATCAGCACATCCTCGGGCACTGTCACCAATGTTCATGGGTTGGAATGCCGGATTGTGAATCCATGCCAGCCACAGCTGAAGCAGGTGGAGCCAGAGCCTGGCGTGCTGCACCACATACGCACACGCTTCCATGAAACCCAGCAATCCCATGCAACACTGGACCGTGGTAATGGGGGACAAGTGAAGCCTCAGAACGGCCCCCTTTATTACTAGGAAGCAGGCTGCAGGCAGGGAGACCATGGCCATGGTCGTGTCGAGGCAGGTCCCCATGAATTGTATTCTTTGGGTGGAAATTAGAGTGGACTTGGCCTCTTTCAGGATGAGACCTAACCTGAGGAAGGTTTCCCTGACTAGGGATATGTGATCTAAGATCTGGGAAGGGGAGGAACTAGGGATGTGAAGACCAGTCAACTATCTGATAAGCAAATGTTTATTGGCTAGTCAATAGGATAGTCTACTAGTTGTTTTCCCCCTCTATCATATAGAGTCCCCAGCTGACCCTGGGCTTTGGCGCTTTTGCCTTTGAAGTGTAGCAACAGCAATTAGGGCTGTTGCTACACTTTAAAGGTGGAGGCGCCCTACTGACTAATTGAATAGTCGATGCAAAAATGCATTGACTATCGGGTATTTAACTAATCAAATAGATAACATTCTTAGGAGGAACCCCTTACAAGCCAGTCATCTAAATATGGGTACACCTGAACCCATCTTTTGCGCGGAAGTGCATATCATATAGAGGCAGCAAGGAAGGGAGAAAAAGGGGGTACTTCAAAGCGGCAGCACTGCACTCCCCACCTGATCCCAGGCTTCATGCGGCACTGCTGCTTGAAAGGCCGGGTGGAGCCCGGGATCAGCTGGGGACTCCCCTGCTGACTCCAGGTTCCAAGTGGTACTGCTTCTTTGAAATGCTGCGGGGAGCCCAGAATCAGTGGGAGAGTCCCCAGCTGATCCTGGGCTCCATGTGGCCTTTGAAGCGGCAGCGCCGCAAGGAGCCTGGGGTCAGCTGGGGAGTGCAGCGCTACCACTTTGAAGTACCCTCTTTTTCTCCCCCCCTTGCTGCCTCTATATAATATATATTATACTCTATATAACAGAGGTAGCAAGGGTGGGGAAGTGACTAGTAGACTATCCTGTTGACTATACAATAAGCATTTGCTTATCAGATAGTTGATTAGTCTTCACATCCCTAGTTCCTCTCCTTCCCAGGTCTTAGATTTCAAAACGGCAGCACCGCATGGAGCCAAAGGTCAGCGGGGGAGTCCCCAGCTGGTCCCGGGCTTTGGCCCTTTTGCTTTGAAGTGTAGCAACAGCAACTAGGGCTGTTGCTACACTTCAAAGGTGGAGGAGCCCTACTGACTAATCGAACAGTCAATGCATTTTTGACTATTTGATTAGTTAAATACTCGATACATAACATTCTTAGGAGGAACTCCTTACGAGCCAGTTGTCTAAATATGGGTACACCTGCACCCGTCTTTTGCACAGAAACACAGCCACGACCACCATGCATTTGGTGAACACCCTGGGGGCTGTAGAGAGGCCAAAGGTAAGTGCTGTAAACTGATAAATTGGGGGGCCAGGATGTGGATCCCTAGGGACTTAAGGGTTGCCCTTGAGTCTGTCAGCCCATGCAGGCTGGTGTGAGTGTACTCTGAGAAGAGGCTCGCATCCTTGAATGGTAGGTCCTGCTGGATGGTGTTCTGGACCTCCAATGGGATGATGGAAACCTGGAGCCAGGCACTCCGCCATAGAACCAGCCCAGTCACCGTGGTGCATGCCGTCACGTCTGTGGCGTCAAAGGCAGCCTGGAGAGTTGCTTGAGATACTACCTTGCCCTTCTCAGACAGGGCGTTGTACTCCTGTATGGAAACCTGGGGCAACAGTTCTTTAAATTCTTCCTTTGGTGACCTGGAAGAGAAGGCATACCCACCCAGAAGCACCTGTTGATTGGCAAACCTGAGCAGGAGCCTCCCCGAAGCATATGCCTTGCAACCCAGGAGGTACAACCTTTTGGCCTTCCTGTTCTTAGGGGTAGGTGCATGCTGACCCTGACATTCCTGGTGGTTGGCTGCCTGTACCACAAGCAAACCTGGTGGTGGAGGTGAGAAGAGGTGCTTGTGGCTAGCCTGGGGAATGAAATAGCTCCGCTCCAGCCTCTTGTCAGTGGGGGGATTGGAGGCTGGGGTCTGCCAAAGGGTCTTTATGATTTTACTCACTGTCTAATTCAGTGGTAGGGCCACCCAAGATGGGGATTCCGTGTTTAGGATGTCCACCGTCAGGTTAGAATCTTCTGACACCCACTCGAGTTGCACCCCTAAACTTTGTACCAGCCTCTTGAGCAGGTCCTAGTAGGCTCAAGAATCCACTGACAGCATGAATGGAGATTCTACACTAAGTGCCTCATTCGGGGAAGATGAAAAGTACTCCCATGTAGCAGAGACCTGATGCTCTTGCAGATGGTCCGACACCTGAGATGGCACTGGCTAGTCTGGTAGGCCCCTAGGCCCTGGTTTCTGACCCTTTCCAGAGAGGATCTGAGGGACTCCCTTTAAACTGAGTGTGTCTGCCTTGGTGCGGGGGACTGGGGCAGCAATGTAGCTGAAGCTGGCACCCGAGACCCCGAGTATGAGGCACTGACAATAGAAGGGGTGCTCTATTTGGGCCCATCGAGTCCAAAAGGGCCACTGACTTGGGTGCCACCACTGCAGTGGCCAACTTTGCTGCACCAACTGGCCCAAAGTGCTGTGATGGCATGAACAGTGCCCAGAGTGGGAACAGCACCAAGACTGGGATTGGTGCTGGGATTGGGAACAGTGCTAGGAGTGGGAGACTGTGGCCCGGGACCAGACAGACTTGACATCTGAGTCTGAGGAATAAGCAGACCCCTACCACGGCAGTGCTGAGGACAGTCCAGGAGACTGGTGCAGAGAAGTATGGTGGACCAAATAGGCGGTGGTGGCATCAGGTGCACCAGTGCTGCAGACTGCACCACTGGGGCAGGAGCGTTCAGTGCCATGCCCTCCTCCAAGGCCTAGGAGGAGGCCATACTTGGCACTGGTGCTGGGGTTGGTAGAGTACCACCAGGCGCAGCACGGGGCCAGAGCTGGTGCAGGCCTCAAAGAACACTGGCTGGACTCTGATGCAGGCACCCCAGTGCGGGTGTGGGTCTGTTCATCCCTCCAGTGCGCCAGTGCTGACAGCAAGGCCTTGGAGGAAGTAAATTCTATCAAGTCCCTCACCGCCTCAAAGGTGTCCAGGGTCGAGGGGTGGTCCACAAGTAACGGATCCTCCTCAGGGCTAAGATCCCGAGTTGTGCTCAACTGGATTCAAGATGGCCCAGGAGCAGCAGGCCTCGAGGCCTGGGTGGGCATGTCAAAGTGCCCTGACTGGGGGTGCACCGTGGATGCATGCTGCAACAGAGATTTGCCTCTGTCTGCCCTCTTCTTTTGAGGCACCGGAGACTGGGAGGCAGGGCGTTTTGACGTCATCGAGGTACAAGACGTCCCTGGTGCCTCCTGCACTGAAGATGGTGCACTGTGCGAGGCCGGTGCCAGACCAGCAGCCAGTGCTGGGTAAAGCCCCAACTCCATTAGGAGTATCTTCAAGCACGAATCACTCGTGCTGAGTCCAGGGCTTAAAACTCCAGTAAATTTTGCAATTTGCGGCGATATGAACCTCACCCAAGCACTTCAAGCACAAGTTGAGCGGATCCCTGCAGGGCATAGGCTTGAGGCAATCCACACAAGGCTTGAAGAACTAAGGGTATGTCTACACTGCAAATAAGAACCCAGAGCTGTCCCATACCGGCCAACTCAGGCTACCAGGGCTTAAGGCTGTGGGGCTGTTTAACTGCTGGAACCTGAGCTCTGGTACCTTCCCATCTTGTGGTCCCAAAGCCCAGGCATCAGACTGAGCCCAGAATGTTACACTTCAATTAAATAGCCTTGCAGCCTTTGCCCTTCAATTCTAAGTCAGCTGGCATGGCCCAGGCTTGGGAGTCTGTCATGTATACATAGCTTTAGACTGCGATTCACAAAATCCAGCATTCTGGACAGTGAGCCACATACTCTAACCAAAGGAAGATGCCGATGAGAAGGGGTGTCTGCTGAACCCTTCCCTCTCACAGAGAGAGGTGCCTAAATCTAGGGTGCAGTGTAGTAACTATCTCTGCATGAGATTCTCAGTTGTGACTAGTCTTCTGGAGTTATGGGCCTGTGCTGTTGAAGCTATTGCACTCTGGATAAATCAGAGTAGCTGTGTTAGTCTGTATTTGCAAAAACAACAAGGAATCTGTGGCACCTTAAAGACTAATAGATTTATTTGGACATAAGCTTTTGTGGGTAAAAACCACTTTGTCAGATGCATTGGAGTGGAAATTACAGAGGCAAGGATATATATTTATGTACTAGTATATCAAAAGAAGGGAAGTGTTTTTTATCCACAAAAGCTTATGCCCAAATAAATCTATTAGTCTTTAAGGTGCCACAGAACTCCTGGTTGACTCTGGATAAAGTCACTCAGTAGGGACACTGGATCTGTGGTCACCCACATCTTGGATGAGTGCTCTAATCACAAAACTATAGAATCATTCTCATGCTTGTACTCACTCCCTCTACTGGCCCAAATTATTCTTTAATTATGTATCCAAAGTGCAACAGCTTCAGCATGAGAGGTAGAGGGAGACCTACATCAGAGTAACCCATAGCTCAACAGTTAGGCCATGTCTACAGTAGGAAATTATTTTGAAATAACTAAATTTGAACTTAATAACATTGAAATAGCATGTCCCCACTATGGGGAAGCCTCGAAATTAGTCTGAGGCACACTACATTAATGTGGATACGCAACCTCAACTTAGAAGCACTGGGGAGTAGTTATTTCAAAATAGCGGCACTGGAGCTTCCACACTATAACGCTATTTTAAAATAACTATTTCGAAATTAGCATTATTCCCCACAAAAAGCAGGAGTACAGATTTTGAAATAAGCATCCCCTTATTTTGAAATAACGAGCTTGGTAGTGTGGATACTCCACTTACAATTTCGACCCCAGGGGGGTTATTTTGAAATAAAGCCCGAGTGTAGACCAGGGCTTAGAAATCCCTGCTCAAATCTCTTCACCCTGCAGGAGGGACATTTGAATACCCTAACCAAAGTTCTAAAGGTGGTCCTCTTCTGCCATCCCTCATGCTATTTTCTTTGAACTAACCTGTGGGACCTGATGCAGTAGGCACCCTCAGACATTGTCTATTGGATCAGAATCTGCACAAAACTCTGGCCCAGTCTACACTAGGAAATTAGGTAGGAATAACTGCATCGCTTAGCAATGTGAAAAGTCCATACCATTGAGCAACACAGTTAAATCAACCTAACTCCCCCCACTCCAAAAGATAGCGGAAGGTTAGTGGGAGAATTCTTCCATCGCCATAGCTCCTGCTTCTCAGGGAGATGGAGTACCTACATTGATGAGAGTCCTCTTCCCTTCAGCATAGGTCCAGAGTGGTCAAATACTGGCTGTTGGGCTGGATCCAGTCTGCCAGAGTTAATCTCTGGAGGGACGCTACCGCTATATTTACCTGTGCCTCCAAATGTACAGGTGATTGCAGCTCCTGTTGGCCATGGATTGCCATTCCCAACCAATGGGAGCTGCAGGAAGCTATGTTCCAGTCCCAGAACGGTGATCTGTGGCCCATGGAAGCTGCAATTGCTGGTACCTGCAGAGGGGCAGGTAAATATATTGGAAATGGCCTGCCAGGGTCTAGCCCTGTACAACCACTGCTTTTTTATTGCCCACCCCTGGTGTATCTTCACTGAAGTGCTATGACAGTTTTGCTGTAGCGCTTTAAGTGAAGACAAACCCTTAGGCAACCGAATGCCTATCCTTCCCTGGCTTGTCAATTACTCTGGGAGTTAGGCAAGAGATAGGCACCTGGAAGCTTAAGGGAAGCAGCAGTTTGCCTGCTCAGAGGCAGAAACATAGATGCCTGGGAAACTTACTGTAAAAACGTAGGTACCTAAAAGGTTTAGTGGGAGTTTTGTACCTCACAGTGATCTTTAAATCTTGGATTTAGGTGCCTAAAGCAGGGACTTGGGCACCTAAATCCTTTTGTTTGTCCAGGTCTATATTTCTATCATGATAGCTGTTGTTCACTGCAGGTAAAGAGTAAGTGCCACTAAGAATGCATAAAGTTGACAGATTCATGTCCTGCTAGTGCCAGCTCTTTAAAAAGTACTGTACTATATCACACCTGCATTGGTGAGCAAATGGAGACCAGGAGCACACAGGACAGTCTAATGCCAGAAACACTGCTGCTCTCACAACTGGGTGCCTATACATTCATGGACTGCTGTGATAGTCACTGACTGCTTCCTAGTTCTGCTGCTGTTATAGTGGGTACCTTTAAATAGTCTCCAGAAGTAGAATGAAGATTTCATTTTTTTTTAACTTCATTGCTAGTTTCCTCTCTGTCTTAAAAGTCCCTATGATTCATTTTATAGTTACCTTCAAATGACTGTCAAACAAATGGTTTCCAGAGTCAGTAATTTCAAAATCTGAATTACAACTCTAAGTTCTAAATTGAGATTTGCATGTAATAAATAAGCAAAACCATAACCATCACTATGGCACTTATTCACCTGCACTACAGACATTTCAATAATTTCCTCTGCAGAATTTAATTTTATGATATATGTAGAAGTGCACTGGTAGTTATGGTGATGGTAGTGAAAAAGAAAAAAAATCTACACACTAGCATTAATGGGAATCTTCAGTAAACCTTTTTTTAAATCATATCCTCATCAACCCTTTTCTTCCACCTTCAAAAAACACACATTTACACAATGAAAGAATTTCTTGCAATACCTTTTGTTTATGCTGAAATAAAATCAGAATATCAAGGAAATACATTATTAACTTTACCTGTAATGCACTGAAACTGTCCATCTTCTCTTCTTATTGTAAAAGCCTCTCCTGGATTAACTTGCACCAGAATAACCTTAAAAAAAAAAAAGGTGTTTCAAACTGTTACACAGGAATGTGCCACATAACCCAGCGCACCCAATAGGCCATCATTCTTCCATTTAATGTCTACTTTCCTTTCCATAGCATGCTGCTTTCTAGCTTCTTCCCGGACAGAAATGAATTAAGTTAACATAAAGGTACACACATGACTTACAAATAGATCTATATTATAAAACATTTTGAAAGTTCAAAGATAAAGCTAAATACATCATTGAGGCAGCAACTTTACATAATTTACTTTCTGAATTGCTGGTGAAATTTAAAGAGATACTTCATGCTACATTATTCCAACTACAAATATGACCTATTAACTTGAACATTAATCAAAATATTATAGATAGCTTCATAAAGAAGGCTTATAATGCCTACTGTTTAAATATTAATCATAACTGCTTGGCAAATAGCTCTCAGCATGAGGGAAATATTGTGCAATTTCCTTCCTTTCATAGTGCAAGTATGTTTGTACTTTCATTAATAGATAAAGCATTACATAAATAATAATGATAGAATAACAGCACCAGATGTGCAGCATCAAACACTATATGTATATTTTTAATCATGGAAAACATCCTAATGTTGCAGAACCAACCTGCTTTTTGTCAATTGTACATTACTTGATAGCTGAAATAAACAGAGGAAGACTGATCTGTATACCCAAAGCAGAAATCTGCAACCTCTTTAGCCTTTTGTATTTTAATTATTAGCCAGCCTTCCTGTGTGGAAAAGGGTTTTATAATTACTAAAACAACCTAATTAAAATTAAAAACAAAACAAAACAAAAGAACAAAGTGAGTATATTGCATAATTCGCTTTTTAGACAGAATCTTTGGCTTCTTTAGTCTAGTTCGGCCATTTGGGACTGTCTAAACATGGTATTTGTCCTTTGCCTCACTTACATTACAGTGCAATATATCTTAATGAACATCATCGACCACTATCCCGAACATTAAAAATTAGCATGCTAAAGAAAATATATTGAGTTTGTGCTTTTTTTGTTTATTTTTATGATTCAATAAAGGCAGCAAACAACATGTAAAGTGTTTTTCCCTCCTGCCTATTTATTCACTTTGGGTACGTCTAGACTGCGGCGCTATTTTGCGCTATATCCGGTATCCCAAAATAGTGATTTCCATGTCTTTACAGCATGCCCATTATTTCAAAATTCAATCAAAATAACGAGCATGCTCTTCTGACGTCCTGGTAAACCTTGTTCCACAAGTATTAAGGGACTTGTCGGAATAGCAGTCTATTTTGAAATTTGGCACTGTGTAGATAGCCTATTTCAAAATTTGGCGCTATCTTGAAATAACGTAGCTTATTCCAAGCTAGCACCGCAGTTTGCATAGGTTATTTCGAGCTAGCGCCGCAGTGTAGATGCACCCTTTTGGAATAACAAACCACAATTTCCTGTTTTGCTAGAGGTCACCTTGGAGAACCAGAAAATGAAGAAAGAACTTTCTCAGCCTTCCACTGAATAGGCAATGGTACTGAAACTTTCACAAAAATCTTAACTCTCAACTGTTTACTGGGCATTTAAGGGTTGAAGATGTTTAAAAAAAATTAAATGGAAATTCCTTTCCTGGACAATTGTTAATGGCTTACATACTTAGTACTTGCAATGTCATAAACCTGCAATTCTCAAGCAGTACAGAGTATTATAAATAAAATAAACAAAGCTTGACATTTTAACTTAAAACACAAGAAAAAATATAATTAATCCATCTCTTCAAAAAATTCCAAAAGAAAACACAGCCATGAAGGCCACTTCTTAACACCCCATTGAGAAGAAAGTGGGTGAGGAGGGACAAAAGCATTTCCTTTCCCCTGTTTGGCTGATTATCTTTACAAATTAAACAATTAAAATAAAATAAATATCACAGTTTTTAATGCAGATTTAATAGTGACTTAATGGGAGCGCCTAGATACTCGGCACTCGGTCAGGACACTTATTTCAGTGCCTAAATACTGATTTGGCTTAACTTGAAGCATCTGTTTTTATATTGTTTTGTTTTTTAACATTCCAGTTTATGTTGTGTCACACTGTACAACTCTCCATTTGTTCCTGTTATTACTTGCCTTTGAAAAACTCTCAGACTACCAGAACAAACTGGCTTCATGTCCATTTTATTTAAAAATGGAATGTGTAGGGAAATTAAATCTATGAATATTATATATAAAATATACAAATGAAAGCAACACACCATATTCTAGAACTTTTTCATGAATGTTTGACTAGAGATGTCAATGTGCAGTCAACTACATGATTAACTGACAAGTCTGTTTCAGAGGCAGCAAGGGGGACGTGTAAGTCGGTGCCCATGAGGAGCCGGCTCCCCATGAGCACAGATCCATGGAGCCACTTGCCCCTCTGCATTGCTGCCTCTCTATCAGAGGCAGCAGCGCAGGGTCGGGGGGCAGGGGAGGCTGCTACAGAGCAGCCTCTGTCTGCAGTGGGCCCAGATTAGCCACCGACAGAGGCTGCTCTGTGGTACGCTGTTACAGCTTCTGTGGGGAGCTTGCCCCCTGCTCCCTGCAGACAGGGACTGCTGCCGTGGACAGAGGCTGCTCCATGGATGCCAATGCAGCCTCTGTCTGTGGGGAACTAGGGCCCCCTGCATACAGTGACTGCTGCTGTCCCACGCTGCTGCCTCTGATACAGAGGCAGCAGCATGGGGTTGCAGGAGAGGCTCCCCGAGAGTAAGGCCAGGAGCGCCCTAGCTGCTGTCCCTGGGGACTATCGAATAGTCGTATAACCACTAAATATTTATGTGGTTACAAGAGTATTCAGTTACTCTGTAGTTAACATCCCTATGTCTGACATTTTTTATTTGAGATGGAGGGCCAAATTTTGCTCTTAATTAAGTCCATGGAATTATTCCAAATTTATATCTGTTCAACAGAGCAGAATTTGGTCTAGAGTGTACAGGTCAGGCATTTAAATTTCAATTCCGTATGACCAGGGCTGGATTAACCATTAGACTAATAGGGCTATAGCCTTAGGCCCTTCCATTTTTTAGGCCCTCCTGCTCAGGCAAGAGGCAGGGCCAGACTGGGCAAGAGAGGGGGAGTGAGCTTGCTCATATAGCCCTGCTGGAACCTGGAGCGCTTCTGCCAGCAGGGAAGACAAGGCAGCCTGCTACTTCTGTTCCCTTGGGGATGTGTCTTTCAGGCTGGCTGTGTTACAGGAACACACTGCTTCTGCCAGGTATCCTCTGCTTAACAGTAGTGACTGGATGCTAAAAATCCAGTTACTATGGGAACCCCTGCCAGTTGTAGGTGCACTTTGAGCAGGCATTGACCTCCCCCAGCTCCTCCCATCATGATTTTTTCCAGATCTTTGGTTAGCAGTTAGGGTGGAGCAAGTTTCACTTGCTGTGTCCCTCTTGGCTGAGAGCTTGCAAGCTCCAGGATGTGACACTGCCTCTTGGGTCCTAGCGCCTGTCACCATCATCCTCTATGTGTTCTGGTTGCATTTCTGGGCAACTGGTGAGTATCTGTGGGGGAGAGGGGGTTGGGCAAGGGGGTGGCTAGGGTTGCCAGATGATTTAACCAAAAATACCGAACATCCTCTCCCCCCCCAAAAAAAACACCGGGAAAAAAATTCTGTTGAGTAAAAAAAGGGGGAGACCAAAGTTGTTGAGAAAAAAAAAGACCCCAACAGCAGTTATTAAGCAAAATAAATAAATAAACAAACAAACCAGCATGGCCCCTTTAAGAAGAGGCTTTTTGCTGGCGGCCATCTTTTTTCTGCTCTAGCCACAAGACAGCTCCCCCTGCGGAACCAGGTAAGCGGGGGGAGGGCTGCCAGAGGCTGGGCCCGGTTGCTGAGTGTGTCGTAGGTTTGCTAGGTGTCTGATATTTTTGCCTCCTGTCAGGGAAAAAAATCAGAAAATACCAGACATTTTAGGTGTCCAGTATTTTCTGAATTTTTTTTACCGGACAGGAGGCAAAAATACTGGACTGTCCGGGTCAATATCGGACACCTAGCAACCCCAGAGGTGGCAGGGAGAAAAGACAGTACCAGAGCAGTGGGTGGGAAACTTGCACAGAACCTGCACACATTCTATCCAGCTCCAGGCAGAACTATTGACACTGCCACCACAACCTCCCATATAAGGAACAAATTCTCACACATTAGGAAAAACAAAACATTCCACTCTTGATATGAGTACTTTAACAGACCCTTCCACCAAGAGGGTGCAGTTTTATGATGTAAGTGTTCAACACAGCATACTAAAAATTAAAGTAATCCAATTTTTTTCTTGGATGTATTTTTCTGTATTCAGATGTAACCAAGTTCTTTCCTTATGCTCAGCCTAGTTCCACAGGCCAATGCATGTTTGTACTTTTAAGTGGTTGCAAAAGCACTGGAGGGAGCTTAACATACAGGCTATGTCTACACTGCAGAGTTTTTGCACAAAAACGGCTGTTTTTGCACAAAAACTTGCGGAGCGCCCATACTACAAGTGCGTTCTTGCGCAAGAAAAAGTAGTTAATTGTAAGAACACAAGGCTTTTTGTGCAAGAGATATTCCTCTTTCTACGAGGAATAAGCCTTTTTGTGCAAGACCTCCTGCGCAAAAAGCCATGTGTAGACGGGCAACAGGGGTTTCTTGCGCAAGAAACCCCTCTGACTAAAATAGCCATCAGAGCTTTCTTGTGCAAGAGAGCGTTCACGCTGCCATGGACGCTCTTGCGCAAAAGCACATGGCAGTGTGGACGCGCTCTTGCGCAAGAACTTTTTGCGCAAGAACTTTTGCACAAAAAGTTCTTGCATAAGAAGCCTGCAGTGTAGATGTAGCCACAGTGTTATAGGTTTCTCCCTCCCTAGGCTGTGTCTAGACTGCATCCCTCTGCCGACAGAGGGATGCAAATCAAGCACTTTGGAAGTGCAAATGAGCCCGGGATTTAAATACTCACGTTACGACACTGTGCCGATCAGGCTCAGTGTCGAAAGTGAAAGTAAAGTGTAGCTGAGGTTCTGCCGCGTTTCTGCTGACAGCGGGGGCTTTTCCGGCAGATCTTGTACTCCTCAAAAAAAGTGCTTGATTTGCATCCCTCTGTTGACAGAGGGATGCAATCTAGACATAGTCCCAGACTCTTCTTCAAGGATTTTAAATTCACTTCTTAGCAGGCTATGATAGAAAGAATAGTTGAATAGGCTAAGACAGTGTTCTGCCCATTTGCTGATTCTCTACCAATTCAATCCATCATAAATATCCTCACATTTTATTTATTTTGAATTTCATTCAGGGGGGAAAGTAACTTTAATTTCTTTCAGATACTGTTGTATTCCCACTCTGGGGCAGAAGGACTCAGAACAGAAGTGGGGGGTTTTGCAATATGTAGGCTATAGGACTGACCTGCTTGCTTGCCTATACATAATACATTATTTTCTTATGATTTTGATTACATTTATTATAATAAGTTTCTGTAGGTTAATATTAGCAGTGTAGCTGTACTGCAAGGGACTTACAGGCCACATCCTGTATGCTGAGCAATGGAAAAGCTAGCATGCACATGTCTGGGACCTTTCACACAGATAGCAAAAGACGACTTGTATATGTTCGGGACCTTTCACCTAGATAAATAGTGATAAGATAGAGTGATTTTCCATGATATAGGGGCTTCCAAGAATACCCTCAAACTTAGCAGGCACATCATTACTTAGAAAAAACAGAAATAATAGGTTGAGATCAGATCGAATAATCAGGTAGGACAGAAATAACAAATGTGATAGACAACCACAAAAGGCCCATGGTAACAAACTGACATATGTAGTGACATAAATTGAGATCAATGATATACTGACCATAAGTTGAGATCAGTGATACACTGACCTATAGGAAAAAAACACTTCACTATCAGTAAGATGAAGAAATACAAATAAGGGGAAAAGGAAACATCCCCTACTGAATGTGCACCAAACAGAACAATGTCAGTGTAACATATTATAAAAATGGCATCCCAGCCTTGCAGTGGTAGGAGAAGAAGATGTAGTCCTTGGGAAGTGCCATAATGATGGTCACTGGTGGTAATGAAGAAGGCAAAGGTGTTGAGGAAGTTGATGGCTAAGACCTCAGGTTGTTCTAGATGGAATGGTGTGAGTATATGGTATGGAAATATAGATGTACATCCCCTATCTATCTTATGAAATTGGGGTGTTTGTGACTGTGCTATGGTTGGGAACCCTGATGTGCACAGATGCAACATTCACACTGTAGGAATTCTTGTATATTTACAAATATAGTTAATAAACTATATTTGTAAATATACAAGAATTCCTACAGTGTGAATGTTGCATCTGTGCACATCAGGGTTCCCAACCATAGAATAATTGAATACTGGGCCTGATCCTAGGACAAAGGACCTGTGAACCCTAAAAGTAGTAACTGAAAATTCATAAGTAATCTTAGATCAGACAACAAATATGACAGTACCTGTAAGAAATTTAAGTGTAGGGTGTAGTGTGGGGGACTTAGGGCAGATAGTCAATTCCTGGGGATAGTTATCCTTTTGTAGCTTTATTGACTTCAAGCCAGGGTCTGGGAGAACAGATTTTTGCACAAGAATAGATTTAGGACCCCTGTGCTTTTTCACACTTGGATAAGAAAAATCTCATTCATTTTCCTCCCCTGAACTCTGAACACTTCAAAGTTTGGGGCGGAGAGGAGGGGCGGGCAAAAGAACTAAAGTCTGTATGCCCTCTGCTTGATCCTTCATTCTACATCAGCCTAGTAAACAAACCCCATCTAAACCTGATGGTTCTTTTGAGATGCTGATTTTCAATGAAATCTTTTTGTTAAGGGGGGTCCAAGAACACAACAGGGTGTAGCTCTGTTTTGTCTTACTCACTCAAAAGCTGAAAGTGCAGGGGACTAGACTATATGACCTCTAAAGGTCCCTTCCAGTCTTATGATTCTATTATTTGATTTGTGGAAGAGCTAATGAATACACAGGAAATTCATTTAGGTTGCTAGCTACAGACAGGACACTGTAGTAGATCTCCCTGGCTTTCTAGCTCCCACATTAACCAAAAGACACCTGGTGGTAGCCAAAGTCCCCATGCATAGCCCAGGGTCTTATCAAACATCTGTGTCAGAAGTGCCCAGATGATCTCCCAGTTAGATTTTACTAAAGAAGATGACAAAAGCTTATCAGTTTGGATGTACCAAGTTACCACTGAATCCAATGTGACAGAAAGTTCCCTAAATGTTGAAACTGCATTACAGCTGTATTTTTCACTAATAGTCACTAACTATAGTGGAGCATGTTCCATGACAAGTAAAGAGCATTTTGCTAAGCACTTGATCAGGGCTCCCATCAGTCTTGGTAGTACCAAATTAAGATCCCAAGGTGGGGTCAGGTGCCTCACCCATGGGTAAGGCCCATCCAGTTTATTAAGAAAACGGCTAGAAAATGTGTTAGTAAAAATGGACCTGCCACATGCTCACCCCAGGTGAGAAGCCAAGATAGCCTCTAGGTGTGCTTTAAACAAAGACACTGATATCCCTGTCTGTTTCAGAGGTAGCAAATACTCCAAAATACACAGTACTGGAACTCAAATGGGTGAGTCCCCTTTTGGTATTGACCAGATCAAGAACCATTTCCATTCTGCAAAATACTTGGCACTGGTGAATAGCTTTCTGCTCCGTAACAGAAACTCTTGGAACAGTCCCAGAACACATTAACTCCAAGGAATTGAGACATGGAGCTTTCAAGCTGTGAGATAGACACCCAAGGCTCAGATGCATGCATAGTCCTGAGAGATTAGATCTGGAAACAAAGGTAGGGTGATTGGTTTTTCCACTGAGAGGTCTAGGAGAATGGTAAACCAGTGTTGAAACGGTCAGGCTGGCGATAGCAGTATTAGGCTCACTCCATGTTTTTTGACCTTCAGCTGGACCTTGTGTACGAGCAGAATGGGTGGGAATGCACAGAAAATATGGTCCATCCAGGGAAGAAGGAGTGCATCTGTGATCAAGCCTAGAATGAGCCTATGAAAGGAGCAGTACTACAGACACTTCTGGTTGTACTTTGTCACTAAAAGGTCTATCTGGGGAGTTCTCAACCTCTAGAAAATGTGCCTCATGACCTCTGGTCAAATGGACCAGTCATGAATGGAGAAGAATGTGCTGAGATGATCCACTAACAGGTTCTGGGCCCCTGGAAGGTAAGAGGCTTTATGATGGATTGAGTGGGTTATGCAGAACTTCCACAAGCTTTCTGGCATAGATGAGAGGAGCATAACACTATGTAACTAAAATGTAGCCTCATGCAATGTAATGTGCCTCAGTGTACTTTGCCAGCCATCCTTTCTG